>CM033469.1:318654264-318667199 GCA_019447015.1 Hymenochirus boettgeri
GGCTGTGATATGCTAATTGGGATTTCCAGGGTACATAATTGCACAGATTTTGTTACAAGTCATTCTGAATTGAAAAAGCCAGTCGGATGACTAGCGAAACGTCTTCAAGAACTACATTTCAAGTCCAGTTGATCTAATTGAATACAACAGATATAAACTAAGAATGTGCTTTACTAGGGCAGATTCTTTTTCCCAATCCAATTTTCAATCTTTTCAGCCAATCGTAATTTGGGTCGAAAGTAAGAATCAAAATTACCCACCTTGCTCCTCAATCTCCAGTCAGCTTGAAATCTGCGGAGAATGGGGACTAGAAGATAGGGTATTAGAAGATTATATGTCTTAAGACTGGGAACACACTGCACATATGTTTTTAAGATCTGCAAGATCCTGTCTGTCATTTCTCAAAGATAGGGGTACACACAGTCCCGAGCATTCTCCCTAACAGCCAGCCAGAACATTCGGGACTGCATGTTTCCACAACCTCGGCCAACTCCTCTATACTTATTAGCCTGTAACATAACCTGTAGCGCTTTTAACATGTCTCTTCGTTTGTTAGTAGCTCACTCTCAGATGAACACTTTCAGAAACAGCATTTCTGAGCTTCACATAACATTTCATAAGTGGCAAAGATCTAGAACCGCCAAAAAAACCACTCATCTGAAAGTAGCTTTAATATAGAGTTTATGGAATCTTCTGTGCTGGAGAGGTAAGTCTTTGGAGGGGAGCCATCATGTGAAATTTTTCATTTTATCTCGGGTCGAGCTCTGGGGGTGTCTTCACAGGTATATTTGCTGCACTCTTCATTGTATTAGCCCACTGTCAGACGACACTGTCAGAGAGCATTTCTGAGCTACATGTAACGATTCATAAATGGCAAAGATCTGGAACCGCTAAAAAAACCCTCATCTGAAAGTAGCTTTAAAATAGAGATTGACATGTTTTAAAGGAAAAGTCATGGCTCAGCAGTGGCATATGAAAATATATAAAGAAAGGGTTTTAAACTGATAGCATCATGCAAAGCCATTACTCAATACACAGTTTATGCACAAGTAATTATGTCTAAAGATGTCTGTAATCTGTTCCATAGGTATGTGATTTATAACATAATAAATATATTATGCTGAAGAGTTCAATTTATCAGTAATGTTTTGCCTTTTTTACTGATAATATTTTACTGATACAGAATGCTCATTGATACTTAAATTGAATACTGAAATCAACATAAATTTGCTAAGGACTGGTCATCACCATATCAATGGCTGCAAGATGGTGCAAACAGTTTGCTACTTTCTGCTACAGATGTGCTACTTTCTACTACAGATTGCAACTTTCTGCTAGAGAATGCTTTTTTCTGCTAGAGATACGCTACTTTCTGCTTAGAATTGTACTTTCTGCTAGAGATCACTGCTTTCTACTACAGATCAACTACTTCTACTACAGATCGCTACTTTCTACTACAGATCGCTACTTTCTACTACAGAATCACTGCTTTACTACAGATCAATGCTTTCTAACTATAGATCGCTGCTTTCTACTACATATCGCTGCTTTTACTGACAGATCGCTGCTTCTCTACAGATCTGCTTTTTCATACAGATCGCTACTTTCTACTACCGATCACTGCTTTTCTACTACAGATCGCTATCTTCTTATTACAGATCATGCTTTCTAATACGATCGCCTGATGCCAGATATCAGAGACCGTTTTAGGTTTAGACTAAGTGGCCCCTGCCCCAATCAGACAGACATGTGGACAGTTCCAAAGGCCAGAAATATTTACCACAACTGTACCACTATCTTACATAAACTAAGAATGTGCTTTACTAGGGCAGATTCTTTTTCCCAATCCAATTTTCAATCTTTTCAGCCAATCGTAATTTGGGTCGAAAGTAAGAATCAAAATTGAGAGGGTAGTTTCAAGTGTCACTTGCACTGGGAACTAGCAAGCAAATTTGCCCAACTGAGAAGACCCATCAGAATTACAGCATCCAGATGAGCGAGTGGCCCAGTGCTGAGGTGCGTCCTGCAGCCAGACCAAAGAAAGCTAGGACGGAGTGTTAAAGGCAGAATCAGCTCCTGTAATTTCTATACAGGGAAGATTTTTTTAAAACAGCGGCATCTACTGGTTACTATCTGCAATTGCAGCATTTTTACTAAAATTAGGACACTTGACCCAAGTATAAGTCGAATGGTCAGGTTGTTAGGCTAACTTTAAAGAATTAAAATCTCGACGGTTAGTAGTATACGTATATTTTGGTAATAGAGTTCTTGCACATTTCATCTCATGTATAAAATGATTTTACCATCTGGTCAAAAACAATTCCCACCACAATGTTTTGGGTTGTGTTCAGATTTTCTTATGGACTGTAATTTCCCATCAAAATCCTTTCATACTGGACTAACTGTCAACATAATCATTTATATTACAGAATGAAGATTCACAGTTTTTAAATCAGTCATTTTATCACATGGAAAATACTGTAAAAAACCACATGGAAGGAGTATATGTTTAAATATAGCTAATCATATGTCTGATTTTCAAACACGTACTCTTAAAGATAAACAACTTTTCTTCTCAAAGTTTTTAAACCATTGAGGCCCAAATCCATTCACCGGCAACGGATACTGTAAGAAGACTCTGCTCTGCAAGATCTTTAAAACAGGTGGGGGGGCAAAACCCACCCACAACGGAACTAATAAACTGCCAGTAGAATGATAAGGTTGGGGTAAAAGCTGTTCGGTGATTACATTTTTGTGCTATGGTATTTGGAACAGCCCATGCTAAGAAAAGCTCTAACAGCGTTATCCATAGTAAACTATAAACAAAGATTTTCTTTGAGGATCTGGACAGATATGCGAGGGGGACCCTTTGTAGGTTTAGACTAATGTGGGCACATGCCCCAATCAGACAGACATGGGACAGTTCCAAAGGCCCGAAATATTTACCACAACGGTACCAACGAATCTTACCATAAACTAAGAATGTGCTTACTAGGGCAGATTCTTTTGCCAATCCAATTTTCAATCTGTTCAGCCAATCGTAATTTGGGTCGACAAGAAGAATCAAAAATGAGCCCACCTGCTCCTCCAATCTCCAGTCAAGCTTGAAATCTGCGGAGAATGGGGACCTAGAAGATTAGGGTATATAGAAGATTATGTGGTCATTAAGCTGGGAAAACACTTGCACAGATGTTTTTAAGATTTGCAAGATAATGTGTCATTACTTCAAAGATCAGGGTTACCCACAGTCCCGAGCATCTACCCTAGCAAACAGCCAGACATTCGGGAATGCATGTTTTCCAAAAACCTCGGCCAACTCCTATTATAAATTATAGCCGGTAACATAACCTGTAGCGATTTGAACATGGTCTCTTCGGTTTGTAGGAGCTCACTCTCAGCTGAAAACACTTTACAGAAAACAGCATTGCTGAGCTCAACATAACATTTCATAGTGGCAAAGATCTAGAACCGCTCAAAAAAACCACTCACGGAAAGTAGCTTTAAGATAGAGTTTATGGATCTTCTGGCTGGAGAGGTTTGAGCAGGTTAAAGTCTTTGGAGGAAGGAGCCATCATGTGAAATTTTTCATTTTATTGGTCGAGCTCTGGGGGTGTCTTCACAGGTATGATTGATGCACTCTTTATTGTATTAGCCCACGTGTCGACGAACCCTGTCAGAAGAGCATTTGTGCGTAATTGTAACGACTTCATAAATGGCAAACTGACTGAACAGCTCAAAAAACCCCTCCATCTGAAAGTAGCTGTTAAAATATGAAGAGATTGACAATGTTTTTAAAGGGAAAAAGTCATTGGCTCAGCAAGTGGCATATGAAAAGATATAAAGAAAGAAAAGGGTTTTTAACTGATGAGCATCATCAAAGCCATTACTCAATACAAAGTTATGCACAAGTAATTTATGTCTAAAGATGTCGTAATCTGTTCCAAGGGATTGTGATGATATAACAGTAATAAATTGATGATTGCTGAAGAGTTCAACTTATCAGGATGTTTTGCTTTTTAGGATATATATTTTCTGATAACAGAATATGCTCATGGATCTACCTTAATATTGAATACTTGAATGAACTCAACACATTAATATTTGCTTAAGGACTGGTCATTACACCTATTAAATCTGGCTGCAAGATGGTGCAACCAGTTTGCTACTTTCTGACTACAGATTGCTATTTCTATACAGATGCAACTTTCTGCTAGAGAATGTCTTTTTTTTCTGCTGAGATCGCTAACTTTATGCTTAGAAAATGATACCTCTTCTCTGCTCCCTCAGATGAAACTGCTTTACTACAGATCGCTACTTTCTAATACAGATCGCAATGCTATACGATTCGCACATGTGATACTACGATCACTGCTTTTCTTACTACAGATTCACGCTTTCTAATATAGATCATGCTTTCTACTACAGATCGCCCTGCTTTTACTACAGAATCGCGAATTTCTACTACAGATCGTGACTTTCTATAAAGATCGATTATTTCTACTTACAATCCACTGTTTCTATCTACAGATCGCTACTTTCTACTAAAGATTCCACTGCTTTCTAATTAAGATCGCGGATGTCTACTAAGGATCGCTACTTTCACTACAGGTTGCGGCTTTCTATATACAGTATCACGCGTTCTAACTACAGGACCGGACTTTTTTTTTTATACAGATCGCTCCTTTCTACTACAGATCAATGATTTCTATACAGATCGGTGCTTGTCTATACAGATCGTACTTCTTTCTGCTTCAGCCCTGACGCTAACTTTCTGCTACAGATCGTACTTTCTGCTAACAGATTGCTTACATTCTACTTACAGAACGCTACTTTCTACTAAAGATCACTGCTTTTCTACTACAGACGCACTTTTCCACTATATCGCTACTTATACTACAAACTGCTACTTTCTAATACAGATCGCTGGCTTTCTACTACAGATCATATTCTGACACAGATCGCTATCTTTCTACTAAAGATCGCACTTTCACTTAAGATAGTAATTTTCCACTAAATATCTTTCTCTACAGATCGCTAATTTCTATACAGATCACTGCTTTCTACTTACAGATCGATATTTACTACAGTCGCGGATTTCTACACAGATACGCCTCTGCTTTCGACTACAGATCGATGCTTTCTAATTGACAGGATCCGCTACTTCTGCTTACAGATCGCTACCTTCTCTACAAGATCGCTACTTTCTACTACAGCACGCCTACTTTTTACTACAGATCAATTTGATTTCTACCACAGATCGCTACTTGTCCACTACAGATGCTACTTTCTGCTACAGATCGAGACTTTGGTACAGATCGCTCCTTTCTGCTACAGATCGCTAACAGATCGCAACTTTCTACTACAGAACGCTACTTCTCTAATACAGATCCCACTGCATTTTCTACTACAGGATCGCTGCCTTTCTACTACAATCACTCTTTCATACTACAGATACCTACTTTCACTATAGATCCTTACTTTCTATAAAGACTCGCTACTTTCACTACAGATCGCTGCTTTCTATACAGATCACTACTTTCGCTACAGATCGTTATTTTGATACAGCAGATCGCTACTTTCGACTACCAGATCGCTACTTTCTACTACAGTTCGCTACTTTCTACTACAGATCGTACTTTCTACAACTACTTTCTTCTACAGATCGTACTTTTCTATACAGATCAATGCTTTCTACTACAGAGCGCTATTCTACTACAGATCAGTGATTTTACTACAGCAGATCGCTGCATTTTACTACATATCGCTACTTCTGCTACAAGATCGCTACTTTTACTACAGAAACGCTACTTATCTACTAACAGATCCACTGCTTTATACCACAGATCGCTACTTTCACTACAGATCGCTACTTCTGCTACAGATCGCTACTTTCTGACTACAGATCGATACTTTCTACTACAGAACGACTTTCTACAAAGATCGCGCTTTGCTACTACAGATCACTTACTTTCTTGCTACAGATCGCTACTTTCTACTACAGATCGCTTAATTTATGCTACAGATCGCTACCGATCGCACTTTCTACTACAGAACGCACTTTCTACTACAGAGTCACTGCTTTCTTACCACAGATCGCTATTTCCACTACGATTGCTACTTCTGCTACGATCGCTACAGATCGCTACGTTCTACTAAGAACGTACTTTAAATACAGATCGCTGCTTTCGACTCAGATTCACTACTTTCTTTGCTAAGATCGCGTACTGTCTTGCTAACTGATCGATACTTTCTACTACAGATCGCTACTTTCGACTACAGTTTCGCTAAGTTCTACTACAGATCGAATACCTTGATATACAGTTCGCTACTCTACTAAAGATCGCACTTTTCTACTAAATAACTTTACTCTACAGATCGCTACTTTTACTACAGATCACATGCTTTCTAAACAGATCGCTACGTGCTATTACAGATCGCTGCTTCTATACTACAGATCGCTGCTTTCTACTACAGACGCTACTTTCTGCTACGATCTCCACAGATCCGCTTACTTTCTATACAGAACTCTACTTTCTACTACAGATCACTGCTTTCTACCCAGATGCTACTTTCCATACAGCATCGCTACTCCTACCATCATCTACTACAGACCGCTACTTTTCTAATAGCTTATACCGACCTACTTTCTACTACAGATACTGCTCTTGCCCTCAACTCTCGAGCAGATCCTGTCTTCCCAAATCTTTTACTACAGATCGCAACTTTCACTACAGATCCTACTTTGGACTGACACGCTTTAACTCAGCTATAGCATATCCTATTCTACTACAGATCGCTGCTTTCTACTACGATCTGCTTCCGTACTCTTTCTGCTACAGCATCCTACTAAAAAAAAAAAAGATCGCACCTTTATACTACAGAACTCTGACTTTCTACTACAGATCACTGCTTTCTACCACGATCGCTACTTCCACTACAGATCGCTACTTCCCTCGTCTACTCCAGACCGTCTACTAGTTGCTAGCTCGAACGTCCTTATTTTCAAATCTCTTTTCTTTGCTACTTTAACCAGATCGACTACTTTCTGCACAGATCGCTGCTTTCTACTCAGATTGCATTTTATACATCGCTAACTTTTCTACTACAGATCGACGTTCTCAATACTCTTCTCAATCCTACTTTCTTCTAGCAGATCATTACTTTGTCACAGTACCGCATCACTTCTAATCTACAGATCGCTACTTTCTACTACAGATCTGTTTACTAAGATCCTATTCACTACAGGATCGCTGCTTTCTACTACCGAGTATTCTACGTAGTACTCTGTTAGTACGCTACTCACGACAGATCACTTCTACAGATAGCTACTTTCTACTACAGACTATTGCGTTTCTACTACAGATCACTTTCTTCTACCACACGCTACTTCTACTACAGATCGCTACTCGCTACAGATCGCTACTTTTCACTAAGATCGACTATTTATCTACTACAGACCGCACTTTCTAGCTACTATTTGCTTCTTTTACACGACAGATCACTACTTGTCTTGCTAACAGATCCACTACTTCTACTACAGATCGACTACTTTCCGACTACAGATCGCTACTTTGCACTTCTACCTTACTACAGATCGCTACTTTCTACTACGATGCTACTGTTCTACTAAAGATCGCTACTTTCACTACAGATCGCTCTTACCCTACAGACTCGTCTGCTCTACTTAGATCACTACTTCTATACCATAAATTGCGCTACAGTCGTCTCATGCTTACTTATCAAGCGTACTCGAACCGTGCTACTTTCTACTAACATCCTACTTTCTAGCCAGATCGTAACTTTCATCAAGATCGACTTACTTTCTACAGGCTTACATTCGACGATGCTATTTCTCTACAGATCGCTACTTTCTACTACAGATTCACTTGCTTTCTACCTAAGGATCGCTATCTTCTTGCACTTTAGACAGATCACTACTTTCGGTACTACAGCTCGCTACTTTCTGCTACATGATTGCTACCTTTGATATACGTGTCGCTTTTCTACTGAGCTCTTTCACTACAGTACTCTTACATCGCTACTTTCACTACAATACTACTTCTTATCACGATCGCTACTTTCTCTACACTGTATCACTCGCTTTCTACTACAGATTGCTACTTTACTAGACGCTACTTTCTACAGACGCTACGTCTGTAAGTACTACTTTTACAAGATGCTGCTTCTCCATCATTTCTACACAGATCGCACTTTTACTAACAGTTACTTCTCAGCACTGCTTTCTAGTCCTTACGTTCAGCATCCTGTTCTACTCATCTATAGCACAGATCGCTACTTTCTGTCATGATCACTAGCTTTCTACTTACAGATTAGCTACTTCTACTAACAGATCATACTTCTATCTACAGATAGCTACTTTCTACTACAGATGATTCTGCTACGATCCTACTTCTACTACAGTTTGCTTGCTTTCTACTACCAGATCTACTTTCATCGCTATTCTACTACAGGATGCGCTACTTTCTCTGTACAGATCGCTGCTTTTACTACAGATACTCCTTTCTGCACAGATCGCTACTTTCTGCTACTGATGCACATTTATCTATCAGATCGCTACTTTTGCTACAGATCGTACTTTCTACTTACAATCACTACTTTTATACAGATCGCTACTTTCTGCTACTAGATTCACTAACCTTCTACTACAGATCGTTTACTCAATACTTTTACTACAGATCGCTACTCTCTACAGATATCTCTACTCGATCGCTACTTGTCGGCTACAGATCGCTACTTTCTGCTACCGATCATACTTTCTATTACAGAATCAAACTGGACCCACTGCTCCTCCAATCTCCAGTCAGCTTGAAATCTGCGGAGAATGGGGACAGAGATAGGGTATATAGAAGATTATAGTCTTAAGGGGGAACACACTGCACCAGCATGTTTTAAGATCTGCAAAGATCCTGTCTTGTCATTTCTAAAAGATCAGGGTACACACAGTCCGAGCATTCTCCCTATACACAAGCCAGAACATTCGGGGACTGCCTGTTTCCACAACCGGCCAACTCCTCTATACATTATTAGCATGTAACATAACCTGTAGCGCTGTTTAACATGTCTTTGGTTGTGTAGCTTCACTCTCAGATGAACACTTTCAAAACACATTTCTGAGCTTCACATAACATTTCATAAGTGGCAAAGATATAGAAACCGCTCAAAAAAACACCCACTCATCTGAAAGTAGCTTTAATATAGCGTTTATGGAATCTTCTGGCTGGAGAGGTAAGGTCTTTGGAGGAGGAGCCATCATGTGAAATTTTTAAGTTTATCTGCGGTCGAGCTTGGGGGTGTCTTCACAGGTATATTGCTGAACTCTTCATTGTAGTAGCCCACTGTCAGACGGAAAACAACTGTCAGAAGAGCATTCTGAGCTACATGTAAACGATTATAAATGGCAAAGATCTGAAACCGCTCAAAAAAACCCTCATCTGGCAAAAGTAGCTTAAATAGAGATGACAATGTTTTAAAGGAAAAAGGAAAAAGTCATGCTTCACGGGCAAGTGGCATATGAAAATATAAGAAAGGGTTTTAATGATAGCATCATCAAGCCATTATCAATACAACAGTTTATGTTTCACAGTAATTAGTCTAAAAGATGTCTGTTGTCAATCTGTTTTCCTAGGTTGTGATTATATAAATGAATAACTATATTATGATGAAAGAGTTCAATTATTCCAGTAATGTTTTTGACTTTTACTGATATATATTTTACTGATACAGAAGCTCATGATACATAATATTGAATTAATGAAATCAAAACATAAATTTGCTTGATGGTAATTACACCTTCATGGCTGCAAAGATGGTGCACAGTTTGCTACTTTTGCTACAGATCTGCTAGTTCTACTACAGATCGTGCACTTTCTCGTAGACAACTACTTTATGTACAATTCGCTACGAGATCGCTACCTTTCCTGCGATTCAGTACTTAGACGTACTATAATCTGCTTTCAGATACACTTTCTGTACATTACTTTATCTACAGATCGCTACTACTGATCTACTACAGATCGCTACTTTCTACTACAGACCGCGCTTTCTACTACAGATTGCTGCCTTTCTACCACAGATCACTACTTTCTACTACGATCACGCTTTCTACCACAGGATCGCTACTTTCCATACAGATCGCTACTTTTCCACTTACAGATCGCTACTTTTACTACAGATCACTGCAGATTAATCATACTACAGATCGCTACGCTTTCTACTACAAGGATCGCGGCTTTCTACTACAGATCGCATACTTCTGAAAAGTCGTAAGATCGTACTTTATACAGACACTCTACTTCTACTACAGATCATCCTTAGGCTTTCTACCACAGATCGCACTTTCCACTACAGATGCTCATTTCTACTACAGACCGCCTACTTTTCTACTACAGATCACTACTTTCTGCTACAGGATCATACTTTCTGCTACTGATTGCTACCTTTTACTACAGATCGACTACTGTTGCTCAGATCGCTGTTTCTACTGCAGATCGCTACTTTCTACTGCAGTTCGCTACTTCTACTACAGATCGCTACTTTCTACTAAATATTTCTCTACAGATCGCTACTTTCTACTACAGATCACTGCTTTCTACTACAGATCGCTACTTTCTACTACAGATCGCTGCTTTCTACTACAGATCGCTGCTTTCTACTACATATCGCTACTTTTGCCTACAGATCGCTACAGATCGATACTTTCTACTACAGAACTCTACTTCTACTACAGATCAATGCTTTCTACCACAGTCGCTACTTTCCACTACAGATCGCTACTTCCACTAACGATCGCTACTTTCTAATACAGACCGCTACTTTCTACTACAGATTGCTGCTTTCTACCACAGATCACTACTTTCTTACTACAGATCACTGCTTTTCTCCACAGATCGATACTTTCAACTACAGATCGCATTTCCACTAAGTCGCTACTTTCACTACGATCACTGCTTTCTACTACAGATCGCTCTTTCTATACAGATCGCTGGCTTTCTTATACAGATCGCTGCTTTCTATACAGATCACTACTTTCTGCTACAAATCGCTAACAGATCGCTACTTTCTACTACAGAATCTACTTTCTACTACAGATCACTGCTTTTACCACAGATCGCTACTTTACCACTACACGATCGCTACTTCCGACTACAGATCGCTACTTTCTACTACCAGACTCGCTACTTTCTACACAGATTGCTGGCTTTCTACCACAGATCACTACTTTCTTGTACAGATTCACTACTTTCTGCTACGATCGTATTTCGCTCGACTTCTTCTACTACAGATTGCTACTTTCTACTACAGTTCGCATGTCTATCTCCAGATCGCTTATTTCTACTACAGATACTTTCATACAGCTCGCTAATTTCTGTCATACTACAGATCACTTGCTTCTCACTTACAGATTGCTACTTTTCTACAATCGCTACTACTATCGACACTTTCTACTACAGCTATCTGCTGATTCTGAATACAGATCGCTACTTTCTACTACAGATCGATGCGTTCTATACAAGATCGCTACTTTCTACTACAGATCGCTACTTCGTAATGATCGCTACTTTACTACAGATCGCTACTTTTCTCCTACAGATGCTACTTTACTACTACAGATCGCTACTTCTACTAAAGATAGCTAGCTGCTACTCGTGATTGACTTTCTACTACAGATCCTGTACTTTCTGATCAATGACTATACTACGCACCTTTCTAATACAGATCGATACTTTCTGCTTACAGATCGCTACTTTCTTACTACAGATGCTACTTTCTACTACAGTCGTACTTTCTGCACATGATCTGCTACCCTTTTATACGTATCTCGCTTACTTTCTGTACAGATCGCTACTTTTCTATACAGATCACTATTTCACTACAGATCGCTACTTTCTGCTACTGATTGTCACCTTTTATTCAGATCGCTCTTTCTACTGACAGCTATCTGAGCTACTTTTCTACTACAGATGCACTACTTTCTACTACAGATCGCTACTTTCTGATACAGTATCAATTACTTTCTATTACAGATCGTACTTTCTGCTATGTTGCTACCTTTACTACAGATCGCTACTTTACTACAGATTGACTTCTACTACAGATCGCTACTTCTGCTACAGATCGCTACTTCTGCTACAGGATGCTACTTTCTAATACGATTGTACTCTACTACAGATTGTACTTTCTACTACAGATCGCTACTTTTGCTACTACAGATCTGCTACTTCTTAGATTCACTACAGATGCTACTTTCTACTACAGATTCACTACTTTCTACTACAGATCGCTACTTCTGCTACAGATTGCTACTTTTACTACAGATCACTACTTTCTAAGAATGCTCTACAGATGCTATTTGCTGATCACTGCTCTATATAAAGATCGCTACTTTCTGCTAAGATCGTACTTTTCTGTACAGGATCCCACTACTTCTACTACAGATGCTCCTTTCTACATACAGATTGTACTTTTGCTACCAGATCGCACGTTCTGCCTTAAGATCACTACTTGCTATTACAGATCGCTACTTTCTACTACAGATCGCTACTTTCTGCTACAGATCACTACTTTCTATTACAGATCGCTACTTTCTGCTACTGATTGCTACCTTTTACTACAGATCACTACTTTCTACTACAGATCGCTACTTTCTGCTACTGATTGCTACCTTTTACTACAGATCGCTACTTTCTACTACAGATCGCTACTTTCTACTACAGATCGCTACTTTCTGCTACAGATCGCTACTTTCTACTACAGATCACTACTTTCTACTACTGATCGCTACTTTCTGCTACTGATTGCTACCTTTTACTACAGATCGCTACTTTCTACTACAGATTGCTACTTTCTACTACAGATCGCTACTTTCTGCTACAGATCGCTACTTTCTGCTACAGATCACTACTTTCTACTACAGA
>CM033469.1:318667308-318820713 GCA_019447015.1 Hymenochirus boettgeri
ACTTTCTACTACAGATCGCTACTTTCTGCTACAGATCGCTACTTTCTACTACAGATCACTACTTTCTACTACAGATCGCTACTTTCTGCTACTGATTGCTACCTTTTACTACAGATCGCTACTTTCTGCTACAGATCGCTACTTTCTACTACAGATCACTACTTTCTACTACAGATCGCTACTTTCTCACTATAGATCGCTACTTCTTCTACTACACAGACTGCTACTTTCTACTACAGATCACTGCTGTCCTACTTCTACTTACACAGATCGCTACTTTTTCCATGAAATACTGTCTTCTACAGCATCGCCTAACTTTCTACTACAGATCACTGCCTTTCTACTACGGATCGCTACCTTCTACACAGATCGCTACTTCACTAAATACTTTCTTCTACATCGCTACTTTCTACTCACAGATCACTGCTTTCTGACTACAATCGCTACGTTCTCTACAGATCGCTGATTTCTATACAGATCGCTGCTTTCTACTACAGATCGCTGCTTCTACTACAGATCGCTACTTTCTGCTACAATCGCTACTTTCTACTACAGATGCTACTTTCTACTACAGAACGCTACTTCTACTACAGTCACTGCTTTCTACCACAGATCGCTACTTTCCACTACGATGCTACTTTCTGCTACGATCGCTACTTTCTGCTACAGATGCTACTTTCTGCTACAGATCGCTACAGATCGCTACTTTCTACTACAGAACGCTACTTTCTAATACAGATCACTGCTTTCTACTACAGATCGCTGCTTTCTACTACAGATCACTGCTTTCTACTACAGATCGCTACTTTCCACTATAGATCGCTACTTTCTACTACGACTGCTACTTCTACTACAGATCGCTGCTTTCTACTCAGATCACTACTTTCTGCTACAGATCGTACTTTCGCTACAGACGCTACTTTCTACTACAGATCGCTACTTTCTACTACAGTTCGTTTTTCTTTACTTTCTACTACAGATCGATACTTTCTACTAAATACTTTCTTCTACAGATCGCTACTTTCACTACGATCACTGCTTCTACTACAGATCGCTACTTTCTACTACAGATCGTGTGATTTCTACTCAGATCGCTGCTTTCTACTACAGATCGCTACTTTCTGCTACAGATCGCTACTTTCTACTACAGAAACGCTACTTTCTACTACAGATCACTGCTTTTCTACCACAGATCGCTACTTTCCACTACAGATCGCTACTTTCTGCTACAGATCGCTACTTTCTACACAGATCGCTACAGATCGCTACTTTCTACTACAGAACGCTACTTTCTACTACAGATCGCTGCTTTCTATACAGTATCACTACTTTCTACTACAGATCGCTACTTTCTGCTACAGATCGCTACTTTCTACTACAGATCGCTACAGATCGCTACTTTCTACTACAGAACGCTACTTTCTACTACAGATCACTGCTTTCTGACCACAGATCGCTACTTTCCACTACAGATCGCTACTTTCTGCTACAGATCGCTACTTTCTGCTACAGATCGCTACAGATCGCTACTTTCTACTACAGAACGTACTTCTACTACAGATCGCTGCTTTCTACTACAGATCACTACTTTCTGCTAACAGATCGCTACTTTCTACTACAGATCGCTACTTTCTTGCTACAGATCGCTACAGATCGCTACTTTCTACCAGACGCTACTTCTAATACAGATCACTGCTTTCTACCAACAGATCGCTACTTTCCACTACAGATTGCTACTTTCTGCTACAGATCGCTACAAGTCGCTACTTTCTACTACAGAACGCTACTTTCTACTACAGATCGCTGCTTTCTACTACAGATCACTACTTTCTGCTACAGATCGCTACTTTCGTGCACAGATCGCTACTTTCTCTACAGATTACTTTCTACTACAGTCCGCTACTTTCTACTACAGATCGCTACTTTTCTACACAGTTCGCTACTTTCTATACAGATCGCTACTTTCTACTAAATACTTTCTTCTACAGATCGCTACTTTCTACTACAGATCACTGCTTTCTACTGATCTACTTCCTACAGATCGCTCTTTCTACTACAGATCGCTGCTTTCTACTACAGATCGCTACTTTCTGCTACAATCGCTACTTTCTACTACAGATCGCTACTTTCTACTACAGATCACTGCTTTCTACTACAGATCGCTACTTTCTACACAGATCGCTACTTTCTTACTACAGATCGCTACTTTCTGCTACAGATCGCTACAGATCGCTACTTTCTACTACAGAACTCTACTTTCTACTACAGATCACTGCTTTCTACCACAGATCGCTACTTTCCATTACAGATCGCTCTTTCTACTACAGACCGCTACTTTCTACTACAGATCACTCTTTCTGCTACAGATCACTCTTTCGCTATGATTGCTACCTTTTACTACAGATCGCTACTTTCTGCTACAATCGCTGCTTTCTACTGCAGATCGCTACTTTCTACTGCAGTTCGCTACTTTCTACTACAGATCGCTACTTTCTACTAAATACTTTCTTCTACGATCGCTACTTTCTACTACAGATCACTGCTTTCTACTACAGATCGCTACTTTCTACTACGATCGCTGCTTTCTACTACAGATCGCTGCTGTTCTACTACAGATCGCTACTTTCTGCTACAGATCGCTACAGTCGCACTTTCTACTACAGAACTCTACTTTCTACTACAGATCACTGCTTTCTACCACAGATCGCTACTTTCC
This sequence comes from Hymenochirus boettgeri, assembly GCA_019447015.1. Classification (NCBI taxonomy): domain Eukaryota; kingdom Metazoa; phylum Chordata; class Amphibia; order Anura; family Pipidae; genus Hymenochirus; species Hymenochirus boettgeri. Next base: position 318,670,025 of record CM033469.1, read on the forward strand.
ACTACAGATCGCTACTTTCCACTACAGATCGCTACTTTCTACTACAGCCGCTACTTTCTACTACAGATTGCTGCTTTCTACCACAGATCACTACTTTCTCTACAGATCACTGCTTTCTACCACAGATCGCTACTTTCCACTACAGATCGCTACTTCCACTACAGATCGCTACTTTCTACTACAGATCACTGCTTCTACTACGATCGCTACTTTCTACTACAGATCGCTGCTTTCTGACTACAGATCGCTGCTTTCTACTACAGATCACTACTTTCTGCTACAAATCGCTACAGATCGCTACTTTCTACTACGATACGCTGACTTCTCCTACAGATCGCTGACTTCTACTCAGATCACTACTTCTTCACAGATCGCTACTTTCTGCTACAGATCGCTACTTTCTATACAGATCGCTACTTTCCACTACAGACGCTACTTCTCTACTCCTATACTCTCAGATTGCTGCTTTCTACCACAGATCACTACTTTCTACTACAGACACTGCTTTCTACACAGATCGCTACTTTCCACTACAGATCGCTACTTTCCATACAGATCGCTACTTTTCTACTACAATCACTGCTTTCTACTACAGATCGCTACTTTCACTACAGATCGCTCTTTCTATACTACAGATCGCTGCTTTCTACTACCAGATCACTACTTTCTGCTACAATCGCTACAGATCGCTACTTTCTACTACAGAACGCTACTTTTACTACAGATCGTGCTTTCTACTACAGATCACTACTTTCTGCTACAGATCGCTACTTTCTGCTACAGATCGCTGCTTTCTACTACAGATCACTACTTTCTGCTACAAATCGCTACAGATCGCTACTTTCTACTACAGAACGCTACTTTCTACTACAGATCGCTGCTTTCTACTACAGATCACTACTTTCTGCTACAGATCGCTACTTTCTACCACAGATCGCTACTTTCCACTAAGATCGCTCACTTTCTACTCCAGACCGCGCTACTTTCTACTACAGATCACTACTTTCTGCTACAGATCACTACTTTCTGCTACTGATTGCTACCTTTTACTACAGATCGCTACTTTCTGCTACGATCCGCTGCTTTCTACTGGCAGATCGCTACTTTCTACTGCAGTTCGCTACTTTCTACTACAGATCGCTACTTCTACTAATACTTTCTTCTACAGATCGCTACTTTCTACTACAGATCACTGCTTTCTAACAGATCGCTACTTTCTACTAGATCGCTGCTTTCTCTACAGTCCTGCTTTCACAGATCGCTACTTTCGCTACAGATGCTACAGATCGCTACTTTCTACTACAGAACTCTACTTTCTACTACAGATCACTGCTTTCTACCACATCGCTACTTTCCACTACAGATCGCTACTTCCCTACGATCGCTACTTTCTACTACAGACCGCTACTTTCTACTACAGATTGCTGCTTTCTACCACAGATCACTACTTTCTACTACAGATCACTGCTTTCTACCACGATCGCTACTTTCCACTACAGATCGCTACTTTCCACTACAGATCGCTACTTTCTACTACAGATCACTGCTTCTACTACAGATCGCTACTTTCTACTACAGATCGCTGCTTTCTACTAACGATCGCTGCTTTCTACTACAGATCACTACTTCTGCTACAAATCGCTACAGATCGCTACTTTCTACTACGAACTCTACTTTCTACTACAGATCACTGCTTTCTACCACAGATCGCTACTTTCCACTACAGATCGCTACTTTCCACTACAGATCGCTACTTTTCTACACAGACCGCTACTTTCTACTACAGATTGCTGCTTTCTACCACAGATCACTACTTTCTGCTACAGATCACTACTTTCTGCTACAGATCGCTACTTTCTACTACAGATTGCTACTTTCTACTACAGTTCGCTACTTTCACTACAGATCGCTACTTTCTACTAATACTTTCTTCTACAGATCGCTACTTTCTTCTGCAGATCACGCTTTCTACTACGATTGCTACTTTCTACTTCTACTACAGATCGCTACTTTCTACTACGATTGCTGCTTTCTACTACAGATCGCTACTTTCTACTACAGATCGCTGCTTTCTATCAGATCGCTACTTTCTACTACAGATCGCTACTTTCTGTTAGTGATCGCTACTTTCTACTACAGATCACTACTTTCTACTACAGATAGCTGCTTTCTACTACAGTTTGCTGCTTTCTACTACAGATTGCTACTTTCTGCTACATATCGCTACTTTCTACTACAGATCGCTACTTTCTGCTACAGATCGCTACTTTCTACTACAGATCACTACTTTCTACTACAGATCGCTACTTTCTGCTACTGATTGCTACCTTTTACTACAGATCGCTACTTTCTGCTACAGATCGCTACTTTCTACTACAGATCACTACTTTCTACTACAGATCGCTACTTTCTGCTACTGATTGCTACCTTTTACTACAGATCGCTACTTTCTACTACAGATTGCTACTTTCTACTACAGATCGCTACTTTCTACTACAGATCGCTACTTTCTGCTACAGATCGCTACTTTCTGCTACAGATCACTACTTTCTATTACAGATCGCTACTTTCTGCTACTGATTGCTACCTTTTACTACAGATCGCTACTTTCTACTACAGATTGCTACTTTCTACTACAGATCGCTACTTTCTGCTACAGATCGCTACTTTCTGCTACAGATCACTACTTTCTACTACAGATTGCTACTTTCTACTACAGATTGCTACTTTCTGCTACAGATCGCTACTTTCTGCTACAGATCACTACTTTCTATTACAGATCGCTACTTTCTGCTACTGATTGCTACCTTTTACTACAGATCACTACTTTCTACTACAGATCGCTACTTTCTGCTACTGATTGCTACCTTTTACTACAGATCGCTACTTTTCTACTACAGATCGCTACTTCTACACAGATCGCTACTTCTGCTACAGATCGCTACTTTCTACTACAGATCACTACTTTTCTACTACTGATCGCTACTTTTGACACTGATTGCTACCTTTTACTACAGATCGCTACTTTCTACTACAGATTGCTACTTTCTACTACAGATCCTACTTTCTGCTACAGATCGCTACTTTCTGCTACAGATCACTACTTTCTACTACAGATTGCTACTTTCTACTACAGATCACTGCTTTCTACTACAGATCGCTACTTTCTACTACAGATTGCTACTTTCTACTACAGATCACTGCTTTCTACTACAGATTCGCTCTTCTACTACAGATCACTGCTTTCTCACTACAGATCGCTACTTTCTGTACAGATCGCTATTTCTCTACGATCACTCTTCTATACAGATAGCTACTTTCTACTACAGATCACTACTTTCTATTACAGATAGCTACTTTCTACTACAGATCGCTACTTTCTGCTACAGATCACTACTTTCTACTACAGATTGCTACTTTCTACTACAGATCACTGCTTTCTACTACAGATCGCTACTTTCTACTACAGATCACTGCTTTCTACTACAGATCGCTACTTTCTGCTACAGATCGCTACTTTCTGCTACAGATCACTGCTTTCTATTACAGATAGCTACTTTCTACTACAGATCACAACTTTCTATTACAGATAGCTACTTTCTACTACAGATCGCTACTTTCTGCTACAGATCACTACTTTCTACTACAGATTGCTACTTTCTACTACAGATCACTGCTTTCTAACTACAGATCGCTACTTTCTACTACAGATCACTGCTTCTACTACAGATCGCTACTTTCTGCTACAGATCGTCTACTTTCTGCTACAGATCACACTTCTATTACGATAGCTACTTTTACTACAGATCACTACTTTCTACTACAGATTGCCTGCTTTCTACTACAGATTGCTACTTTCTACTGCTGATTTCTACTTTCTACTGCAGATTGCTACACCACTTGCATCATCAATCTTGGGCAGATTTTAGATTAAAATCTGCACAAAATGTCTGAAAAGCTTCCATCTGGTCTGATCACCTTCTGTTCCATTAACTCAATATTGACCAGCAGTCTATTAAACAGAAATAAACATGGGAATCTATTTTGACCATTCAAGCTTATTGATTTTTTTTTAAATTGACCTGTTTACAGGTCTTCGCTTTCTTGCTGGTATAAAACCAGTTTATTTATGAGTCTTTATAACCCTTAGGCTACGTTCACAATACACGTTTTTTTAAACACAGCGTAACATCGCACTAAATCGCAACCAACTTTCACTGTTAGTGCACCAAATCCCACCAAAATTCAGCCTAGAGAAACAAAGTCCAAGCAGACCATAGACACAATGATATTCTGGGCAACTGTTCTTGATTCATGATGACAAGTTACTGACTCCATTCAGCTTCATTCTCTGTAAATAGGTCGTTTTTTTTAATTGAATGAGTTTGAATATTTGTGAGTAAATGTTCAAATGCTTTAAAGATGCATTATTCTAGGTCTATACTTGGTACTACACTTTTACAGGGAGATTAAATAAAAGTTCTTATCATTAAAAATTGTGTTAATTGCCCCAACCAATGTTAGCTTTCAAATGTTAAACAAGATTTGATTGGTTGGGCACAATTAGCACCATTTTTAACATAAGAAAATTTCATTTTTATTAAAGACTCTAAAGGATATTTGTAGGAAGTTAAAGCCTGAGGCTAAATGGGGAATGCCCACAATGCAGTAAAACACATAGGAAATCTTTCCCTCTCTGTCACCACCGAAATGTTTACAGCAAATTGTAACTTTCCTGTACCGTAGCAGATTTATGATAGAGTTCTGATTGACAGCTGAAATCGAAAAGCTTGAAGCGCTGATATGTAGACCTAAAAGAAACAATTTTTTTTAAAAAGGTACGTGGTAGTAGAAAGATTAGAGAAAAATTATAGTTTCCAATAAACATATTTTCCAGCATAAATGCCTTTCAATGAGTTATATCTTAATGAGATATAATTATGTCCATGTTTTTGAAGATATAAGCTTAGCTTTTTCACTCTACCATGTTTTTTTATGCTTGTTTATTTACAAATTGCTAGAAGATTGTGGAACATACAGTGATCTTACAAGGCAATAAAGCAGTGGTACCAGGAAAGACGCAGGTAACTACAGGCTTATAGTGTTTCTTTAATAGCTTAATGTTGTCTTTATTTGAAAGGTGGATCTCTGTCTGTGTACTTCACTCGGGTACCATTAGAAGTTACAGTAACAAGTGGATAGCCTGAGGGTGTGAAGTGTCAGGCAGTAATATTAATTATCTAGAGAAGCAGGAATTTCTTTTTTCTCATGAAAGTTAAACAGGGTTATTCAATAAAAGTTCTTATCGTTTAAAATGGTGCGAATTTTGCCCCATCCAATCAGATATAGCTTACAAATTAAATAAGATCTGTTGGTTGGGCAAAATTAGCACCATTTTAAATAATAAGAACTTTTATTGAATCTCCCTGAAAGTGTTTATTCCAAGTGGGGTAGAAAGGACTTATGAGACTCTGTGTTTATTTAACAAATTATTGCTATACATTTTATATTTAAATGATTGTTAATAGAACTATGAACTGTGTTACAGATAAAGTTAACCATACACAAATCAACCTATGTAATGTTTTACATTTCAGTCGACTTGTTACATAAAACTTACAACAAGTAAAAAATAATGATTGCTGAACCACATATGCTTCCTTGTGCTTGGGTGCATCCAATGGTCATACATGAATAGAAAGGGGTAAGGTGAACTCCAGGGTCTCTGGATAAGTCTTTATTCACTTCACATATTTAAGGTTATTTATGAAGGTTCAAACACAGACAAAGTATCGAGCAGCGCACCCCAGTAAATCAAAAGGCTGCAGCCGTTGTAGTTTTCAATTTATTCAAACATCACTAAAAAGGCATGGACTTAGTAAAGAGCGTGGCCTTATGCGTTTCGAGCCATAGGCCTCTACTCATAGGATGTGACCTATAAGTAAGAGCCTATGGCTCAAACGTGTAAGCCACGCTCTTTACTATGTACATGCCTTTTCAATGATGTTTGAATAAATTTGAAAACTACAACGGCTGCAACCTTTTATTTACCGTGTGCGCTGCTCGATACTTTGTCCGTGTTTGAAGTTTTGATGTGGACCAAGCGAGGGGTCCGGGGTGCTGCACCTGGGCAAACCAGGAATAAAGGTGAGTTGGATATGATAAACCTAGATTTGATCTTCAGAGGTATTTTGTCCTTAGCAAGTCAGGTATACTTATTTATGAAGATTACAACATCTACACATTTCATCTTGATCACAACCCAGATCAGGTTGAAACGTGTAGATCTTGTTACCTTGATATAAATATGTGTACTAATAAAAGACTTATTTAGAAGACCTGGAGAGCACCATTAAATTGTATGGACTATTGTTACTCTTCTGAAGTCAAGCCTCCTGAAGTTTCTGGGCACTAGGCATATGCTTAGTTGCCTTGTGGCTAATCCTGCACTGAAAATATCCTTTAGAGGCGCTAAACCACTAAGTCCTCACTCCTGAGTTCACCTTAAATCAGTTGAAATACTATCAGAAAGACCACGTGGGAGGTTCAGTCCAGTTTCTCGCCAGGAGGCTGTATTTTGTTTTCTTCAGTATTATTTATTAGAGATAGAGCACTCTTTTTATATCATAGATAATGGCCTTTTTACATTGTTATTGCCAGGCATTTTTGTGTATTCACTCAAGCAACTGTACTGGAATTGGGAGTTTGAACATTATCAAAGGCTGCAGTCAGAGATATGATACAGGGCTGATTTTAAGGAAAGATTACAGGCTTTTATTTTACCCTAACTTGTTCAGAAACCATAGTTGCTCTTTAATGCAAGGGCATAGTAGGTTTTCTTAAATGTCAGCTACTCTTGAAGATAAATTATACTCAGCTTTCCCATGCTTCACACCTGAATAGTACCCAGTGTGAGGACCTAAACTGCTAAGTCCTCACCCAGGGTACTTTACGGATCAGCTGGAATACTTACATGAAGTTTTCCTCTGCTCACTGTCAGTAAGAGTTCGCAATCCGCCAATGGGATGACACACTTCTTTGAGTTTTCCCATAGGCTACATCTCAAACTGCATAGACAAATGGGAAGCTGGGCAGAATGAGTATTCCAGCAGACTGGTAATTTGCCTAAGAGTAAGGACCCCACCCTGGGCACTATTAATAGGTGTTAGAAGAGGAGGGAAGGGGAGGTGAGTATACTTTTTATTTATATATGTTTGTCATTTCATTTTCTCTATGAATAAAAAAATGATTGTATATTCAATAATATGTTACGAAAATGTTAAATCAAATGATGAAATGCAGAGAAAGGGAAATGTTTTGAAGACTTTTTTCCTTACAGAATGGCTATATTTAAATCCCACTGTCCCTGTGAATTATTGTACAATGTTGACCACAAAGCCCAAACATTCCTTTTACAAATACAAAGAAAATATACATTTAAAAAGCAATATCTTATTTATAGGTTCAAAAAAAAATCTTTGGCTTGTTCTACTTCAGAATGTTTTGACTACCCTCAACAGTAAACAAAGAATGGAAGTGAAAAGGAAGACTAGGTCAATAACCATTGTTACACTTGAGCAAACATTATTGGTTCAGAATCTAGGCTTTAAACTTCGCTTTGCACTAATGAACTACTCAGAAAATGCTTAGCTTAAAATAGCGCTTGCAAAAAATCAATGTACAAATCATGAAACTTAAAGGGCATGTCCACCTTAAAAACAAAAGCTGATTACTTGTCAGATATCTACCCACTCCCAACTGCTATTTTACTTTTTATTGCATGCATTTATAACCAGATATTTGCTAAGTGGTCTTTTGTTCTGGCAAAGTTAGCGCCCCTCCTCCCTCTGCTCAATGAGCTTTTTATAAGCTTGAGCATGTGCAGAGGAGGCAGCATAGGAAACCACAGTCAATCATTGGTTGTGATGTCGGCCGTTGCAACCATGTTTGATTAATTGGAGGGAGGAGCCAGTAAACTCTGCCAGAATGAAGGCAATAAATATACTTAAATATCTGCTTAAAGGGCATTTATAGTGGGAAAATCAACTTTTTGTATTTCTTTCCATGTGTTCCATAATTCTCCCCAACCCCCAGAGTGTTTTCACTTTGTTCAGTTTCCATCTCTGTCCTGAGATACACAAGTTAGAAGAATATGTGATTGCATTCCTCTACTCCACTTGTACTGTCAATCAAATCCCTGTGACGTGATCCTCTTCCCTGCTCAAGTTCCCACCCCCTCCCTGCTCTGTTACAAACATAGAGATCTGAGCATTAGCAGGGAGGGGGGTGGCTTTGATGGTATAGATAAGGCTGTACTTGACACCCCTTCTTGATAGACTTCACTGGTTGATGATGGGTCACAAAGAGAGAGACTGCGTGTGGTGTTTTTCAGTATGTTGACTTTAACTCCTACTGCACATGATAAGCTTGTTGGTTAGCCAGTGTTGAGACATAGGAGGTAAACGAGGGGAGGGGAAGGGGAGTGATGTAGAGAGATCTGACACCATGGAAAAACAAAGTCACTGACAGGGTAAGAGAAAGGCAGCACAGAGTATTGAATTTAACTTTGCAATGAGCCAATGTGTTTTTTTCACTATAGATGCCCTTTAATAATATATCTAATATATTGTCTGTGTTTACTAGGTCCAAATGGATTTTCAGGAACATGGAAAGTCATTAGCCCATAGCATCCCTGATATGGAATAATGAGAGGCCCTCCACAAAAAAACTACAAGCCAGTGAACCATACAGCAGCAACACTCCAACACTTTCTTATAATCTGTCTCCTTCTTATATTTCTAGAAGCTATTAATGACAGCTGTCTTGTATTGTATATCTGTATGAATGAAATTATAGTATAGTATAGTATTTGAGGTTGAATAAAGACATCCATCCATCCAGTCCAACCCATCTTGCAATATCCTCATTTCCTGCCTAACTGTTGATCCAGAAGAAAGCAAAAAAATCACCAAATTTATGAATGTGCAAAAAATCCTCCCTGACTCCAAGAAGCAACCGAAATTTTCCTGGATCGTGGTAAGCTTTTTTTTTTTTATAAAAAAATGTCTATGAATGAATGTACCGTAAGCAATAAAATTAGAAATGCTTACGACATCTTGTCATTTACCATGACATGAGTTATTTAGGTTTTTGCAGCTGTATTTATGTGTGCGTAATAAATAAGATACCTTCTTTATGAGAAGGGTATTTTCAGCTCTACGATGCCAAATGATGTTTACTGTTCACTTCATTTCTTGTCAAATGTGTTTTACACTGAAATACAGGTGTTAGAAAGAACTGCAGTGATGGTTTAATCCAGGGATGTCCATTCAATGACCCTGCAGCTGTTGATGAACTAAACCTCCAGCATGTTTAAAAAACATCAAATTTACAATAATCTGTGTAGACAGCAGGACTGCTAGGAAAGAGTTCTATAAGTGCAATACTCTCTCTCACTTGGTAGATAAGAAAATACTGAAGTGTAAGAAATACAGCAAATGGTTGTTAACATAAATCAATTTCACTTTAAACATCGCAACATCACGCCACGCTCAATCGCCCTGACAGCGCGACCAGGAAGAGAAGCGCTGTCAGCGCAGAAGTCCCCTGCTCCTGTTTTTGCTCGCAATGAGCTTGAAACAGGAGAAGGGGCGTGGAATACCAGCGAGGGACCGGGTCAGGTAAGTAAGCTCTTGGATCTTGGAACTGTAGGAACCTGGTGAAAGTGAAGTTTGGGGGGGGGTGATAATCATAAAGCAAACTTGTTTTAGGCTGGACTTTCCTTTAATATCATTAAATATAGTGTATGATAATTGCTAGTTTGAAAATCTGTAAATATGTTGAATTTCCGCCTGCAATCACAATGGATCCACCTGTTGTACTAGATATAGAGTAGCCCCAGCCTGAAAATAACTTGTGATATTTTGAAAGATTACTCCCAAACCGGACATTCATTAAACTCTTACCTGTTCTTTGCTCCTGGGCATGCTCGTAACCAGCTCACAACAGGAGCCGAGGAGGAGGGACTTTTGATGAGTAATGTTACAAAAGCAATTATGGCCGTCTACTAAGTCTGAGTATGCGGACGAAACGCGCCGGCATCTTTTAATGTGTCCAGTATCATGACCATATTGATCGGTGCTATGTGGTGAGACCCCTCTATGTTGGTAATGCTTTGCCACTGGGTATAGGATGTCTATTGCTTTCTCTTCCTATTCATGTTTTATTCTGTGTAGGAAGCTAGTACTGTATATATACTGATTTGAATTCATTGCTAACTTTGTATTTATGTGTTTAAGGGTATATTACCACTATGTATAATTGTCACCAATTGATGTGTGAATGGATGTATGAGTATCCCGTATACTATTTATGTTTGCACTTTATGATACTGTGGATGGAGATGTATTTTTAATCTTTTTCTTGCACTTTATTTACCATATCCAGAATGTTTAATAAGGATATTTTATAAATATAAATGTTGCTTGGGTGTGCCCTGTTTATCCCACTTCTGTTCTCTTTCTATGGTTTTTATTCAGTGGCAGGAGCCACCCCATTTATGGTTAGTGCCGGGTCATTCTCTTTTCTAGAGAGTGTTAAATTAACACCCTAACAAAGTCACACCAGAGCTGGCAATTGCCAATATCGGTAGATGCAAATCTTCTAGAACCTGCTACCCTGGGATTAGCAAAGGCCAACAGAAAAAAGATAGGAGAGCGCACTACTCATATATCATTTTTGCCTGATATAAGGATAATGTGCCCCTTACTGTATATAAGGAATTACGCAGCGAGGAGTTCCCTGAATATATTGAAGCACAAGGCCATAGGCTAGTGCTTTTATACAGGGCAGGGAACTCCACTGTGGCGTAATACCTTATAATATAATGTTAAGGACACATTATTTCTTATAATACATAATTACTGATTCCTTCACCCCAATCGCATTTTAATTCTAGCCTTGTCCCACCTTAATTAACCCCCCCCAACTACTTTCTGTAACTTAAGCCCATTAGAAAGGAACATCCAGCCCAGCATTGGTTATGAGAGAGACATTGGTTATGAAGTGACAGGAAGCAGCTCAGCAGTTTCGTTAGTGAAGTTAAACACTGCAAAAAACACTGAGTCATTGTTCAGGCATGAACACTGGGATGGGAGGGGCAGTGGGATATAAGAACTATAGAAAAACATAGCTGAGTGATTTTTATAAGGAAATATACCACTGCAGCTCCCATTATAAAATATCACACGTATGTATTAATATAATATATAATACACAGATGTAATGTGCTCCTCCTATCTTTCTTGCTGTTGGACTTTACTAACCCCAAGGTATGGAGGATCTGGACCTACATACGGTTAAAGAGAAGTTCAGTGCAAATACATGTACTTTTAACAAAGAAGAGCAGTGTTTTTCCATCCTAGTGACCTTAACCTGCCCATTAACATTTGTCTGTGTATAAATAAATGCTTCCAAAATACCGTCTTTCTGTTTGCAGGACCCCTAATAGAAACAATTATGGTCTTGCCCTTGACTCAGTGCCTGGTTTATTCAGTTGCTCAGTTAGAGATCTGAGCATGTTTGACCATCCAACAGCCAATCAGTAGAAATTTACTGTTAGGAACATTCCAAGAAGTGGTGCATTCTGGGAATAAGAAGGATCGTTACAGAACCTGAAATGTCAGCTCACTAATGTCAACAGCAGGGAATAGCAAGGGGTAGAAATTCAACATATTTTCAAAATGGAAGAGAATATGTAGAATAACTGGGTATGTATAATATAAACTAATTCAATAAAAGTTCTTATCGTTTAAAATGGTGCCAATTTTGCCCCAACCAATCAGTTAGCTTTCAAATGTTAAATAGATCTGATGGTTGGGGCAAAATTAGCACCATTTTAAATGATAAACTTTTGTTGAATATCCCTGTAAGAATTTTAAAATAATGATATTTTCCACTGAACTTTCTCTGTTAACTTACACCCTCCATTCTCCATTTAAACAGCAGGCTTCTCGTTCTGCTGTTGACGGCTGTCGTACAGCAATTTTCAGATAATTGTCTGAAATGCAAAGGACAAAAGCATGTGCAGAAACAAACCAACTGACCCCCATACTCTGTATGGCGATCAGTTGGTTGGCCATAAGCAGTATTACCCTATTGCATATCCTCCCTTTAGTAAAGGGAGCCAATACTGACAGACAGAAATTTCCCATAGCAACCAACCATTATGCCACAGCAAGGTGTACGGCCATCTTTATTGTCAAATCAATTCATCCTGAGTTAATGTAGATAATTCTTCTCTTAATATATTCATTAATAGAAATGTAGTAAATTAGTGCAATGTTGCTGTGATAAGGCTAAAAAAATTAAATGAATATGGGAGTGGATTTATGATGTACTGTAGATAAAACTCCTTCACAAAAACAGCTAGATCATTCACATCATTGCAACAGATGGCAAACAATGTGAAATAGGTCAGACTTAAAATGGCTCCTGTCTTAAAAAATTAGGCCACATGTAGCACGACCTGGAAACAGAGTGATAAAGAAATAAAAGAACATTTTAAACTAAAATTAGTCTTGTAAAGGTTGGTTACTATAGAAATGGAAAATGATAAAAGCTGGGAATGTTGACTCGAGTATAACAGTCGCAGGTAGCAATGTATGACCCACTACTTCCTGCTGATTTATTATGTGTATGTACACTAAGTTGCCCTGATAAATGACAGCAGAATCCAATACAGTAATGCCAAATCCAGTAGCCAGTAAACCCCCAATTCCTTGCACTGCCAAGTGTTTGGAAACTACAACTCCAGCATGCTTTTGTGTTTGCTGGGAGTTTAGCTTCTACAGCATGTGGTGGCAATGTTTGTAATAAACTTTTAATTAAGCTTAACCATCATTAACACTATCTCCTGACCCCAATCAGTTAATTGTCCCCGATCACCTGAGAGTGTGGGGGGGGGGTAGTTTCAAAGGGTCAGCTATGCACTGAACTAGCCATTTTGTCCCAACTGAAGAAGGACCCCATCAGCGATTACGCATCCAGATGAGCAGTGAGCCAGTGCTGAGGTGCTGTTCGCTGCAGCCAGCCAACAGAAAGCAGGACAGGGTGTTAAAGGCAAATCAGCTCCTGTAACTTTCTATACCAGGTGAAGTTTTTTTAAAACACAGCGGCATCTAACTGGTACTATCTGCAATTGCAGCATTTTGTACTAAATTAGGAACTTGACCCAAGTATAATCGAATGGTCAGGTTGTTTAGGCTAACTTAAGCATTAAAATCTCGACGTTGTAAGTATAGTATATTTGGTAATAGAGTTCTTTTGCACTTTCATATCATGTATGAAAATGATTTTACCATATGGTCAAAAACATTCCCACACATGATTTTTTGTGGGTTGTGTTAGTATTTTCTTTATGACTAGTAATTTCCCATCAAAATCCTTTCATATGGACTAACTGTCAACAATAATCATTTATTTACAGAATGAAGATTCACAAGTTTTTAAATCAGTTCATTTTATCACATGAACAATACTTAAATAACCACTGGACAGGAGTACTATGTTTAAATATAGCTATCATATGTCTGATTTTCAAACACTACTCTCTAAAGATAAACACTTTTCTTCTACAAGTATTTTAAACCAGTAGGCCCAAATCCATTCCACCGGAAGATACTGTAGAGAATCTGCTTGCAAGTCTTTACAAACAAAACAACAGGTGGGGGGGCAACAATCCCATCCACAACGGAACTAATAAACTTGCCAGTAGAAAGATAAGTTGTGGTAAAAGGGGCTGTTCAGAAGGTGTTACATTTTTGTGCTCTGGTAATTTGGAACAGCCCATGCAGAAAGCTCCTAACACGTTATCCATAGTAAACTATAATACAAAGATTTTCTTTGAGGATCTGGCCAGATATCAAGAAGACCGTTTTAGGTTTAGACTAAGTGGCCGCCTCCACATCAACAGACATTGTGGCACATTCCAAAGGCCAGAATATTTACCACAACTGTACCACTAGCGTACTAAAACTAAGAATGCTTGTGAAGGTTCCTCATTCATGTTCCAGGTCATGGTATTCCTTGTATTCAATTAGCTCAACTGGACTTGAAATGTGTTCTTGAAGACGTTTGCGCTATCCATCCTACTGGATTTCTTCTCAATGCAATGAAAACTTAGAAGGAATTTTCAACAAACAAAAACTCGTATCCCTGTCTGCTTTAAAAAAAACCGACACCCACTAGAGGCAGCAATTGGTACAGTCCGAAAGACCCATACCAAAACACAGAAAAGCGACATCATATATACAGTGAGTGCAGTGAAGATCTTTTTCTGATTTGTTGTGTGGAGACCAAACAGCAACTGCAATCAACGCGTGCCACACAGAAGAGCCAATTCCCTGGCGGGTCAGGACACAGCCTGTATCTGCCATCCTTAAGGATAAAGGACATAACCGTATGAAGATTGTAATGTTACCACATACTGGCGAATGAACGTACTGGTGCAAGGAGGTGTTAAGGAGGCCATTTTAAATGTGAAACATCAGAAACCAAGCTAAATAAGTGGGGGGTTCGCACCAACTGTCTGCCATGTACAATGCTGTTTTAAAAACACCTTACTACTCATCTGGGCGTGTCCCTAACACACTCTCTGTAGCCACTTATCTAATCACACACCCTTAACACCTGCTGTGATATGCTAGTGGGATTTATAGTTCCAGGGTAGCATAATTGCCCACAAGAATTTTGTTTACAAGTCATTCTGAATGAAAAAGCCAGTCGGATGACGAGCGAAGACGTCTTCCTGACAGAACTACATATTCAATCCAGTTGATCTAATGAATACACAGATATAAACTAAGAAGTGCTTTACTTAGGGCAGATTCTTTGTCCCCCATCCAATTTTCAATCTTTTCAGCCAATCGTAATTTGGGTCGAAAGTAAGAATCAAAATGACCCACCTTGCTCCTCCAATCTCCAGTCAGCTTGAAATCTGCGGAGAATGGGGACTAGAAGATAGGGTATATAGAAGATTATATGTCTTAAGCTGGGAACACACTGCACAGATGTTTTTAAGATCTGCAAGATCCTGTCTGTCATTTCTCAAAGATCAGGGTACACACAGTCCCGAGCATTCTCCCTATACACAGCCAGAACATTCGGGACTGCATGTTTCCCACAACCTCGGCCAACTCCTCTATACATTATTAGCCTGTAACATAACCTGTAGCGCTTTTAACATGTCTCTTCGTTGTAGTAGCTCACTCTCAGATGAACACTTTCAGAACAGCATTTCTGAGCTTCACATAACATTTCATAAGTGGCAAAGATCTAGAACCGCTCAAAAAAAACCACTCATCTGAAAGTAGCTTTAATATAGAGTTTATGGAATCTTCTGGCTGGAGAGTTAAGTCTTTGGAGGAGGAGCCATCATGTGAAATTTTTCATTTTATCTGCGGTCGAGCTCTGGGGGTGTCTTCACAGGTATATTGCTGCACTCTTCATTGTATTAGCCCACTGTCAGACGAACACTGTCAGAAGAGCATTTCTGAGCTACATGTAACGATTCATAAATGGCAAAGATCTGGAACCGCTCAAAAAAACCCTCATCTGAAAGTAGCTTTAAAATAGAGATTGACAATGTTTTAAAGGAAAAGTCATGGCTCAGCAAGTGGCATATGAAAATATATAAAGAAAGGGTTTTAACTGATAGCATCATCAAAGCCATTACTCAATACAACAGTTTATGCACAAGTAATTATGTCTAAAGATGTCTGTAATCTGTTCCATAGGTATGTGATTATATAACATAATAAATATATTATGCTGAAGAGTTCAATTTATCAGTAATGTTTTGCCTTTTTTACTGATATATATTTTACTGATACAGAATGCTCATTGATACATTAATATTGAATACTGAAATCAACATAAATTTGCTTAAGACTGGTCATACACCTATCAATGGCTGCAAGATGGTGCAACAGTTTGCTACTTTCTGCTACAGATTGCTACTTTCTACTACAGATTGCAACTTTCTGCTAGAGAATGCTTTTTTCTGCTAGAGATCGCTACTTTCTGCTTAGAAATTGCTACTTTCTGCTAGAGATCACTGCTTTCTACTACAGATCGCTACTTTCTACTACAGATCGCTACTTTCTACTACAGATCGCTACTTTCTACTACAGATCACTGCTTTCTACTACAGATCACTGCTTTCTACTATAGATCACTGCTTTCTACTACAGATCGCTGCTTTCTACTACAGATCGCTGCTTTCTACTACAGATCGCTGCTTTCTACTACAGATCGCTACTTTCTACTACAGATCACTGCTTTCTACTACAGATCGCTACTTGACTTTCTACTACAGATCACTGTCTTTCCCTAATACAGATCGCGTGATTTCTACTACAGATCGCTACTTTCTACTACAGGTTGCTGCTGTTCTACTACAGTCACTGCTTTCTACTACAGATCCCTACTTTTTCTACAATCGCTAACTTTCTACTACAGATCCCTGATTTCTACTACAGATCGCTGCTTTCTACTACAGATCGCTTTCTGCTACATATCGCTATTTCTGCTACAGATCGCTACTTTCTGCTACAGATGCTACTTTCTACTACAGAACGCTACTTTCTACTACAGATCACTGCTTTTCTACTACAGATCGCTACTTTCCACTATAGATCGCTACTTTCTACTACAGACTGCTACTTTCTACTACAGATCGCTGCTTTCTACTACAGATCGCTACTTTCCACTAAATACTGTCTTCTACAGATCGCTACTTTCACTACAGATCACTGCTTTCTACTACGGATCGCTACTTCTACTACAGATCGCTACTTCCACTAAATACTTCTTCTACATCGCTACTTTCTACTACAGATCACTGCTTTCTACTACAGATCGCTACGTTCTCTACAGATCGCTGATTTCTACTACAGATCGCTGCTTTCTACTACAGATCGCTCTTCTACTACAGATCGCTACTTTCTGCTACAATCGCTACTTTCTACTACAGATGCTACTTTCTACTACAGAACGCTACTTCTACTACAGTCACTGCTTTCTACCACAGATCGCTACTTTCCACTACGATGCTACTTTCTGCTACGATCGCTACTTTCTGCTACAGATGCTACTTTCTGCTACAGATCGCTACAGATCGCTACTTTCTACTACAGAACGCTACTTTCTAATACAGATCACTGCTTTCTACTACAGGATCGCTGCTTTCTACTACAGATCACTGCTTCTACTACAGATCGCTACTTTCCACTATAGACGCTACTTTCTACTACGACTGCTACTTCTACTACAGATCGCTGCTTTCTACTCAGATCACTACTTTCTGCTACAGATCGTACTTTCGCTACAGACGCTACTTTCTACTACAGATCGCTACTTTCTACTACAGTTCGTTTTTCTTTACTTTCTACTACAGATCGTACTTTCTACTAAATACTTTCTTCTACAGATCGCTACTTTCACTACGATCACTGCTTCTACTACAGATCGCTACTTTCTACTACAGATCGTGTGATTTCTACTCAGATCGCTGCTTTCTACTACAGATCGCTACTTTCTGCTACAGATCGCTACTTTCTACTACAGAAACGCTACTTTCTACTACAGATCACTGCTTTTCTACCACAGATCGCTACTTTCCACTACAGATCGCTACTTTCTGCTACAGATCGCTACTTTCTACACAGATCGCTACAGATCGCTACTTTCTACTACAGAACGCTACTTTCTACTACAGATCGCTGCTTTCTATACAGTATCACTACTTTCTACTACAGATCGCTACTTTCTGCTACAGATCGCTACTTTCTACTACAGATCGCTACAGATCGCTACTTTCTACTACAGAACGCTACTTTCTACTACAGATCACTGCTTTCTACCACAGATCGCTACTTTCCACTACAGATCGCTACTTTCTGCTACAGATCGCTACTTTCTGCTACAGATCGCTACTTTCTACTACAGAACGCTACTTTCTACTACAGATCGCTGCTTTCTACTACAGATCACTACTTTCTGCTACAGATCGCTACTTTCTACTACAGATCGCTACTTTCTGCTACAGATCGCTACAGATCGCTACTTTCTACCAGACGCTACTTTCTAATCACAGATCACTGCTTTCTACCAACAGATCGCTACTTTCCACTACAGATTGCTACTTTCTGCTACAGATCGCTACAAGTCGCTACTTTCTACTACAGAACGCTACTTTCTACTACAGATCGCTGCTTTCTACTACAGATCACTACTTTCTGCTACAGATCGCTACTTTCCACAGATCGCTACTTTCTCTACAGATTACTTTCTACTACAGTCCGCTACTTCTACTACAGATCGCTACTTTTCTACACAGTTCGCTACTTTCTACTACAGATCGCTACTTTCTACTAAATACTTTCTTCTACAGATCGCTACTTTCTACTACAGATCACTGCTTTCTACTAGATCGTACTTCTCTACAGATCGCTCTTTCTAACTACAGATCGCTGCTTTCTACTACAGATCGCTACTTTCTGCTACAATCGCTACTTTCTACTACAGATCGCTACTTTCTACTACAGATCACTGCTTCTACTACAGATCGCTACTTTCTACACAGATCGCTACTTTCTTACTACAGATCGCTACTTTCTGCTACAGATCGCTACAGATCGCTACTTTCTACTACAGAACTCTACTTTCTACTACAGATCACTGCTTTCTACCACAGATCGCTACTTTCCATTACAGATCGCTCTTTCTACTACAGACCGCTACTTTCTACTACGAGATCACTACTTTCTGCTACAGATCACTCTTTCGCTACTGATTGCTACCTTTTACTACAGATCGCTACTTTCTGCTACAGATCGCTACTTTCTACTGCAGATCGCTACTTTCTACTGCAGTTCGCTACTTTCTACTACAGATCGCTACTTTCTACTAAATACTTTCTTCTACGATCGCTACTTTCTACTACAGATCACTGCTTTCTACTACAGATCGCTACTTTCTACTACGATCGCTGCTTTCTACTACAGATCGCTGCTGTTCTACTACAGATCGCTACTTTCTGCTACAGATCGCTACAGTCGCACTTTCTACTACAGAACTCTACTTTCTACTACAGATCACTGCTTTCTACCACAGATCGCTACTTTCCACTACAGATCGCTACTTTCCACTACAGATCGCTACTTTCTACTACAGACCGCTACTTTCTACTACAGATTGCTGCTTTCTACCACAGATCACTACTTTCTACTACAGATCACTGCTTTCTACCACAGATCGCTACTTTCCACTACAGATCGCTACTTTCCACTACAGATCGCTACTTTCTACTACAGATCACTGCTTTCTACTACAGATCGCTACTTTCTACTACAGATCGCTGCTTTCTACTACAGATCGCTGCTTTCTACTACAGATCACTACTTTCTGCTACAAATCGCTACAGATCGCTACTTTCTACTACGATACGCTGACTTCTCCTACAGATCGCTGCTTCTACTCGATCACTACTTCTCACAGATCGCTACTTTCTGCTACAGATCGCTACTTTCTATACAGATCGCTAACTTTCCACTACAGACGCTACTTCTCTACATCCATACTCCAGATTGCTGCTTTCTACCACAGATCACTACTTTCTATACAGATCACTGCTTTCTACACAGATCGCTACTTTCCACTACAGATCGCTACTTTCCACTACAGATCGCTACTTTTCTACTACAATCACTGCTTTCTACTACAGATCGCTACTTTCACTACAGATCGCTCTTTCTATACTACAGATCGCTGCTTTCTACTACCAGATCACTACTTTCTGCTACAATCGCTACAGATCGCTACTTTCTACTACAGAACGCTACTTTTACTACAGATCGCTGCTTTCTACTACAGATCACTACTTTCTGCCTACAGATGCCTACTTTCTGCTACAGATGCGCTACTTTCTACTACAGATCACTACTTTCTGCTACAAATCGCTACAGATCGATACTTTCTACTACAGAACGCTACTTTCTACTACAGATCGCTGCTTTCTACTACAGATCACTACTGTTCTGCTACAGATCGCTACTTTCTACCACAGATCGCTACTTTCCACTAAGATCGCTCACTTTCTACTCCAGACCCGCTACTTTCTACTACAGATCACTACTTTCTGCTACAGATCACTACTTTCTGCTACTGATTGCTACCTTTTACTGACAGATCGCTACTTTCTGCTACGATCCGCTGCTTTCACTGGCAGATCGCTACTTTCTACTGCAGTTCGCTACTTTCTACTACAGATCGCTACTTCTACTAATACTTTCTTCTACAGATCGCTACTTTCTACTACAGATCACTGCTTTCTACACAGATCGCTACTTTCTACTAGATCGCTGCTTTCTCTACAGTCCTGCTTTCACAGATCGCTACTTTCGCTACAGATCGCTACAGATCGCTACTTCTACTACAGAACTCTACTTTCTACTACAGATCACTGCTTTCTACCACATCGCTACTTTCCACTACAGATCGCTACTTCCCTACGATCGCTACTTTCTACTACAGACCGCTACTTTCTACTACAGATTGCTGCTTTCTACCACAGATCACTACTTTCTACTACAGATCACTGCTTTCTACCAGATCGCTATTCCACTACAGATCGCTACTTTCCACTACAGATCGCTACTTTCTACTACAGATCACTGCTTCTACTACAGATCGCTACTTTCTACTACAGATCGCTGCTTTCTACTAACGATCGCTGTTTCTACTACAGATCACTACTTCTGCTACAAATCGCTACAGATCGCTACTTTCTACTACGAACTCTACTTTCTACTACAGATCACTGCTTTCTACCACAGATCGCTACTTTCCACTACAGATCGCTACTTTCCACTACAGATCGCTACTTTTCTATACAGACCGCTACTTTCTACTAACAGATTGCTGCTTTCTACCACAGATCACTACTTTCTGCTACAGATCACTACTTTCTGCTACAGATCGCTACTTTCTACTACAGATTGCTACTTTCTACTACAGTTCGCTACTTTCACTACAGATCGCTACTTTCTACTAATACTTTCTTCTACAGATCGCTACTTTCTTCTGCAGATCACGCTTTCTACTACGATTGCTACTTTCTATTCTACTACAGATCGCTACTTTCTACTACGATTGCTGCTTTCTACTACAGATCGCTACTTTCTACTACAGATCGCTGCTTTCTATCAGATCGCTACTTTCTACTACATCGCTACTTTCTGTTAGTGATCGCTACTTTCTACTACAGATCACTACTTTCTACTACAGATAGCTGCTTTCTCTACAGTTTGCTGCTTTCTACTACAGATTGCTACTTTCTGCTACATATCGCTACTTTCTACTACAGATCGCTACTTTCTGCTACAGATCGCTACTTTCTACTACAGATCACTACTTTCTACTACAGATCGCTACTTTCTGCTACTGATTGCTACCTTTTATACAGATCGCTACTTTCTGCTACAGATCGCTACTTTCTACTACAGATCACTACTTTCTACTACAGATCGCTACTTTCTGCTACTGATTGCTACCTTTTACTACAGATCGCTACTTTCTACTACGATTGCTACTTTCTACTACAGATCGCTACTTTCTACTACAGATGCGCTACTTTCTGCTACAGATCGCTACTTTCTGCTACAGATCACTACTTTCTATACAGATCGCTACTTTCTGCTACTGATTGCTACTTTTACTACAGATCGCTACTTTCTACTACAGATTGCTACTTTCTACTACAGATCGCTACTTTCTGCTACAGATCGCTACTTTCTGCTACAGATCACTACTTTCTACTACAGATTGCTACTTATACTACAGATTGCTACTTTCTGCTACAGATCGCTACTTTCTGCTACAGATCACTATTTCTATTACAGATCGCTACTTTCTGCTACTGATTGCACCTTTTTACTACAGATCACTACTTTCTACTACAGATCGCTACTTTCTGCTACTGATTGCTACCTTTTACTACAGATCGCTACTTTCTACTACAGATCGCTACTTCTACACAGATCGCTACTTCTGCTACAGATCGCTACTTTCTACTACAGATCACTACTTTCTACTACTGATCGCTACTTTTGACGATGATTGCTACCTTTTACTACAGATCGCTACTTTCTACTACAGATTGCTACTTTCTACTACAGATCGCTACTTTCTGCTACAGATCGCTACTTTCTGCTACAGATCACTACTTTCTACTACAGATTGCTACTTTCTACTACAGATCACTGCTTTCTACTACAGATCGCTACTTTCTACTACAGATTGCTACTTTCTACTACAGATCACTGCTTTCTACTACAGATTCGCTCTTCTACTACAGATCACTGCTTTCTCACTACAGATCGCTACTTTCTGTACAGATCGCTATTTCTGCTACGATCACTCTTCTATACAGATAGCTACTTTCTATACAGATCATACTTTCTATTACAGATGCTACTTTCTACTACAGATCGCACTTTCTGCTACAGATCACTACTTTCTACTACAGATTGCTACTTTCTACTACAGATCACTGCTTTCTACTACAGATCGCTACTTTCTACTACAGATCACTGCTTTCTACTACAGATCGTACTTTCTGCTACAGATCGCTACTTTCTGCTACAGATCACTGCTTTCTATTACAGATAGCTACTTCTACTACAGTATCACTACTTTCTTTACAGATAGCTACTTTCTACTACAGATCGCTACTTTCTGCTACAGATCACTACTTTCTACTACAGATTGCTACTTTCTACTACAGATCACTGCTTCTACTACAGATCGCTACTTTCTACTACAGATCACTGCTTTCTACTACAGATCGCTACTTTCTGCTACAGATCGCTACTTTCTGCTACAGATCACTACTTTCTATTACAGATAGCTACTTTCTACTACAGATCACTACTTTCTACTACAGATTGCCTGCTTTCTACTACAGATTGCTACTTTCTACTGCTGATTTCTACTTTCTACTGCAGATTGCTACACCACTTGCATCATCAATCTTGGGCAGATTTTAGATTAAAATCTGCACAAAATGTCTGAAAAGCTTCCATCTGGTCTGATCACCTTCTGTTCCATTAACTCAATATTGACCAGCAGTCTATTAAACAGAAATAAACATGGGAATCTATTTTGACCATTCAAGCTTATTGATTTTTTTTTAAATTGACCTGTTTACAGGTCTTCGCTTTCTTGCTGGTATAAAACCAGTTTATTTATGAGTCTTTATAACCCTTAGGCTACGTTCACAATACACGTTTTTTTAACACAGCGTAACATCGCACTAAATCGCAACCAACTTTCACTGTTAGTGCACCAAATCCCACCAAAATTCAGCCTAGAGAGAACAAAGTCCAAGCAGACCATAGACACAATGATATTCTGGGCAACTGCTTCTTGATTCATGATGACAATTACTGACTCCATTCAGCTTCATTCTCTGTAAATAGGTCGTTTTTTTTAATTGAATGAGTTTGAATATTTGTGAGGTGAAATGTTCAAATGCTTTAAAGATGCATTATTCTAGGTCTATACTTGGTACTACACTTTTACAGGGAGATTAAATAAAAGTTCTTATCATTAAAAATTGTGTTAATTGCCCCAACCAATGTTAGCTTTCAAATGTTAAACAAGATTTGATTGGTTGGGCACAATTAGCACCATTTTTAACATAAGAAAATTTCATTTTTATTAAAGACTCTAAAGGATATTTGTAGGAAGTTAAAGCCTGAGGCTAAATGGTGGAATGCCCCACAATGCAGTAAAACACATAGGAAATCTTTCCCTCTCTGTCACCACCGAAATGTTTACAGCAAATTGTAACTTTCCTGTACCGTAGCAGATTTTATATAGAGTTCTGATTGACAGCTGAAATCGAAAAGCTTGAAGCGCTGATATGTAGACCTAAAAGAAACAATTTTTTTTAAAAAGGTACGTGGTAGTAGAAAGATTAGAGAAAAATTATAGTTTCCAATAAACATATTTCCAGCATAAATGCCTTTCAATGAGTTATATCTTAATGAGATATATTATGTCCATGTTTTTGAAGATATAAGCTTAGCTTTTTCACTGCTACCATGTTTTTTTATGCTTGTTTATTTACAATTGCTAGAAGATTGTGGAACATACAGTGATCTTACAAGGCAATAAAGCAGTGGTACCAGGAAAGACGCAGGTAACTACAGGCTTATAGTGTTTCTTTAATAGCTTAATGTTGTCTTTATTTGAAAGGTGGATCTCTGTCTGTGTACGTCACTCGGGTACCATTAGAAGTTACAGTAACAAGTGGATAGCCTGAGGGTGTGAAGTGTCAGGCAGTAATATTAATTATCTAGAGAAGCAGGAATTTCTTTTTTCTCATGAAAGTTAAACAGGGTTATTCAATAAAAGTTCTTATCGTTTAAAATGGTGCGAATTTTGCCCCATCCAATCAGATATAGCTTACAAATGTTAAATAAGATCTGATTGGTTGGGCAAAATTAGCACCATTTTAAATAATAAGAACTTTTATTGAATCTCCCTAAAGTGTTTATTCCAAGTGGGGTAGAAAGGACTTATGAGACTCTGTGTTTATTTAACAAATTATTGCTATACATTTTATATTTAAATGATTGTTAATAGAACTATGAACTGTGTTACAGATAAAGTTAACCATACACAAATCAACCTAATGTAATCGTTTTACATTTCAGTCGACTTGTTACATAAAACTTACAACAAGTAAAAAATAATGATTGCTGAACCACATATGCTTCCTTGTGCTTGGGTGCATCCAATGGTCATACATGAATAGAAAGGGGTAAGGTGAACTCCAGGGTCTTCTGGATAAGTCTTTATTCACTTCACATATTTAAGGTTATTTATGAAGGTTCAAACAACACGGACAAATATCGAGCAGCGCACCCAGTAAATCAAAAGGCTGCAGCCGTTGTAGTTTTCAAATTTATTCAAACATCACTAAAAAGGCATGGACTTAGTAAAGAGCGTGGCCTTATGCGTTTCGAGCCATAGGCTCTACTCATAGGATGTGACCTATAAGTAAGAGCCTATGGCTCAAACGTGTAAGGCCACGCTCTTTACTATGTACATGCCTTTTCAATGATGTTTGAATAAATTTGAAAACTACAACGGCTGCAACCTTTTATTTACCGGTGTGCGCTGCTCGATACTTTGTCCGTGTTTGAAGTTTTGATGTGGACCAAGCGAGGGGTCCGGGGTGCTGCACCTGGGCAAACCAGGAATAAAGGTGAGTTGGATATGATAAACCTAGATTTGATCTTCAGAGGTATTTTGTCCTTAGCAAGTCAGGTATACTTATTTATGAAGATTACAACATCTACACATTTCATCTTGATCACAACCCAGATCAGGTTGAAACGTGTAGATCTTGTTACCTTGATATAAATATGTGTACTAATAAAGACTTATTTAGAAGACCTGGAGAGCACCATTAAATTGTATGGACTATTGTTACTCTTCTGAAGTCAAGCCTCCTGAAGTTTCTGGGCACTAGGCATATGCTTAGTTGCCTTGTGGCTAATCCTGCACTGAAAATATCCTTTAGAGGCGCTAAACCACTAAGTCCTCACTCCTGAGTTCACCTTAAATCAGTTGAAATACTATCAGAAAGACACACGTGGGAGGTTCAGTCCAGTTTCTCGCCAGGAGGCTGTATTTTGTTTTCTTCAGTATTATTTATTAGAGATAGAGCACTCTTTTATATCATAGATAATGGCCTTTTACATTGTTATTGCCAGGCATTTTTGTGTATTCACTCAAGCAACTGTACTGGAATTGGGAGTTTGAACATTATCAAAGGCTGCAGTCAGAGATATGATACAGGGCTGATTTTAAGGAAAGATTACAGGCTTTTATTTTACCCTAACTTGTTCAGAAACCATAGTTGCTCTTTAATGCAAGTGGCATAGTAGGTTTTCTTAAATGTCAGCTACATCTTGAAGATAAATTATACTCAGCTTTCCCATGCTTCACACCTGAATAGTACCCAGTGTGAGACCTAAACTGCTAAGTCCTCACCCAGGGTACTTTACGGATCAGCTGGAATACTTACATGAAGTTTTCCTCTGCTCACTGTCAGTAAGAGTTCGCAATCCGCCAATGGGATGACACACTTCTTTGAGTTTTCCCATAGGCTACATCTCAAACTGCATAGACAAATGGGAAGCTGGGCAGAATGAAGTATTCCAGCAGACTGGTAATTTGCCTAAGAGTAAGGACCCCACCTGGGCACTATTAATAGGTGTTAGAAGAGGAGGGAAGGGGAGGTGAGTATACTTTTTATTTATATATGTTTGTCATTTCATTTTCTCTATGAATAAAAAAATGATTGTATATTCAATAATATGTTACGAAAATGTTAAATCAAATGATGAAATGCAGAGAAAGGGAAATGTTTTGAAGACTTTTTTCCTTACAGAATGGCTATATTTAAATCCCACTGCCCTGTGAATTATTGTACAATGTTGACCACAAAGCCCAAACATTCCTTTTACAAATACAAAGAAAATATACATTTAAAAAGCAATATCTTATTTATAGGTTCAAAAAAAATCTTTGGCTTGTTCTACTTCAGAATGTTTTGACTACCCTCAACAGTAAACAAAGAATGGAAGTGAAAAGGAAGACTAGGTCAATAACCATTGTTACACTTGAGCAAACATTATTGGTTCAGAATCTAGGCTTTAAACTTCGCTTTGCACTAATGAACTACTAGAAAATGCTTAGCATTAAAATAGCGCTTGCAAAAAATCAATGTACAAATCATGAAACTTAAAGGGCATGTCCACCTTAAAAACAAAAGCTGATTACTTGTCAGATATCTACCCACTCCCAACTGCTATTTTTACTTTTTATTGCATGCATTTATAACCAGATATTTGCTAAGTGGTCTTTTGTTCTGGCAAAGTTAGCGCCGCCTCCTCCCTCTGCTCAATGAGCTTTTTATAAGCTTGAGCATGTGCAGAGGAGGCAGCATAGGAAACCACAGTCAATCATTGGTTGTATGTCGGCCTTTGCAACCATGTTTGATTAATTGGAGGGAGGAGCCAGTAAACTCTGCCAGAATGAAGGCAATAAATATACTTAAATATCTGCTTAAAGGGCATTTATAGTGGGAAAATCAACTTTTTGTATTTCTTTCCATGTGTTCCATAATTCTCCCCACCCCCAGAGTGTTTTCCACTTTGTTCAGTTTCCATCTCTGTCCTGAGATACACAAGTTAGAAGAATATGTGATTGCATTCCTCTACTCCTACTTGTACTGTCAATCAAATCCCTGTGACGTGATCCTCTTCCCTGCTCAAGTTCCCACCCCCTCCCTGCTCTGTTACAAACATAGAGATCTGAGCATTAGCAGGGAGAGGGGTAGCTTGATGGTATAGATAAGGCTGTACTTGACACCCCTTCTTGATAGACTTCACTGGTTGATGATGGGTCACAAAGAGAGAGACTGCGTGTGGTGTTTTTCAGTATGTTGACTTTAACTCCTACTGCACATGATAAGCTTGTTGGTTAGCCAGTGTTGAGACATAGGAGGTAAACGAGGGGAGGGGAAGGGGGAGTGATGTAGAGAGATCTGACACCATGGAAAAACAAAGTCACTGACAGGGTAAGAGAAAGGCAGCACAGAGTATTGAATTTAACTTTGCAATGAGCCAATGTGTTTTTTTCACTATAGATGCCCTTTAATAATATATCTAATATATTGTCTGTGTTTACTAGGTCCAAATGGATTTTCAGGAACAGTGGAAAGTCATTAGCCCATAGCATCCCTGATATGGAATAATGAGAGGCCCTCCACAAAAAAACTACAAGCCAGTGAACCATACAGCAGCAACACTCCAACACTTTCTTATAATCTGTCTCCTTCTTATATTTCTAGAAGCTATTAATGACAGCTGTCTTGTATTGTATATCTGTATGAATGAAATTATAGTATAGTATAGTATTTGAGGTTGAATAAAGACATCCATCCATCCAGTCCAACCCATCTTGCAATATCCTCATTTCCTGCCTAACTGTTGATCCAGAAGAAAGCAAAAAAATCACCAAATTTATGATGTGCAAAAAATCCTCCCTGACTCCAAGAAGCAACCGAAATTTTCCTGGATCGTGGTAAGCTTTTTTTTTTTTATAAAAAAAATGTCATGAATGAATGTACCGTAAGCAATAAAATTAGAAATGCTTACGACATCTTGTCATTTACCATGACATGAGTTATTTAGGTTTTTGCAGCTGTATTTATGTGTGCGTAATAAATAAGATACCTTCTTTATGAGAAGGGTATTTTCAGCTCTACGATGCCAAATGATGTTTACTGTTCACTTCATTTCTTGTCAAATGTGTTTTACACTGAAATACAGGTGTTAGAAAGAACTGCAGTGATGGTTTAATCCAGGGATGTCCATTCAATGACCCTGCAGCTGTTGATGAACTAAACCTCCAGCATGTTTAAAAAACATCAAATTTACAATAATCTGTGTAGACAGCAGGACTGCTAGGAAAGATGTTCTATAAGTGCAATACTCTCTCTCACTTGGTAGATAAGAAAATACTGAAGTGTAAGAAATACAGCAAGATGGTTGTTAACATAAATCAATTTCACTTTAAACATCGCAACATCACGCCACGCTCAATCGCCCTGACAGCGCGACCAGGAAGAGAAGCGCTGTCAGCGCAGAAGTCCCCTGCTCCTGTTTTTGCTCGCAATGAGCTTGAAACAGGAGAAGGGGCGTGGAATAGCCAGCGAGGGACCGGGTCAGGTAAGTAAGCTCTTGGATCTTGGAACTGTAGGAACCTGGTGAAAGTGAAGTTTGGGGGGGGGTGATAATCATAAAGCAAACTTGTTTTAGGCTGGACTTTCCTTTAATATCATTAAATATAGTGTATGATAATTGCAGTTTGAAAATCTGTAAATATGTTGAATTTCCGCCTGCAATCACAATGGATCCACCTGTTGTACTAGATATAGAGTAGCCCCAGCCTGAAAATAACTTGTGATATTTTGAAAGATTACTCCCAAACCGGACATTCATTAAACTCTTACCTGTTCTTTGCTCCTGGAGCATGCTCGTAACCAGCTCACAACAGGAGCCGAGGAGGAGGGACTTTTGATGAGTAATGTTACAAAAGCAAATTATGCCGTCTACTAAGTCTGAGTATGCGGACGAAACGCGCCGGCATCTTTTAATGTGTCCAGTATCATGACCATATTGATCGGTGCTATGTGGTGAGACCCCTCTATGTTGGTAATGCTTGCCACTGGGTTAGGATGTCTATGCTTTCTCTCCTATTCATGTTTTATTCTGGTAGGAAAGCTAGTACTGTATATATACTGATTTGAATTCATTGCTAACTTTGTATTTATGTGTTTAAGGGTATATTACCACTATGTATAATTGTCACCAATTGATGTGTGAATGGATGTATGAGTATCCCGTATACTATTTATGTTTGCACTTTATGATACTGTGGATGGAGATGTATTTTTAATCTTTTTCTTGCACTTTATTTACCATATCCAGAATGTTTAATAAGGATATTTTATAAATATAAATGTTGCTTGGGTGTGCCCTGTTTATCCCACTTCTGTTCTCTTTCTATGGTTTTTATTCAGTGGCAGGAGCACCCCATTTATGGTTAGTGCCGGGTCATTCTCTTTTCTAGAGAGTGTTAAATTAACACCCTAACAAAAGTCACACCAGAGCTGGCAATTGCCAATATCGGTAGATGCAAATCTTCTAGAACCTGCTACCCTGGGATTAGCAAAGGCCAACAGAAAAAAGATAGGAGAAGCGCACTACTCATATATCATTTTTGCCTGATATAAGGATAATGTGCCCCTTACTGTATATAAGGATATTACGCAGCGAGGAGTTCCCTGAATATATTGAAGCACAAGGCCATAGGCTAGTGCTTTTATACAGGGCAGGGAACTCCACTGTGGCGTAATACCTTATAATATAATGTTAAGGACACATTATTTCTTATAATACATAATTACTGATTCCTTCACCCCAATCGCATTTTAATTCTAGCCTTGTCCCACCTTAATTAACCCCCCCCAACTACTTTCTGTAACTTAAGCCCATTAGAAAGGAACATCCAGCCCAGCATTGGTTATGAGAGAGACATTGGTTATGAAGTGACAGGAAGCAGCTCAGCAGTTTCGTTAGTGAAGTTAAACACTGCAAAAAACACTGAGTCATTGTTCAGGCATGAACACTGGGATGGGAGGGGCAGTGGGATATAAGAACTATAGAAAAACATAGCTGAGTGATTTTTATAAGGAAATATACCACTGCAGCTCCCATTATAAAATATCACACGTATGTATTAAATAATATATAATACACAGATGTAATGTGCTCCTCCTATCTTTCTTGCTGTTGGACTTTACTAACCCCAAGGTATGGAGGATCTGGACCTACATACGGTTAAAGAGAAGTTCAGTGCAAATACATGTACTTTTAACAAAGAAGAGCAGTGTTTTTCCATCCTAGTGACCTTAACCTGCCCATTAACATTTGTCTGTGTATAAATAAATGCTTCCAAAATACCGTCTTTCTGTTTGCAGGACCCCTAATAGAAACAATTTGGTCTTGCCCTTGACTCAGTGCCTGGTTTATTCAGTTGCTCAGTTAGAGATCTGAGCATGTTTGACCATCCAACAGCCAATCAGTAGAAATTACTGTTAGGAACATTCCAAGAAGTGGTGCATTCTGGGAATAGAAGGATCGTTACAGAACCTGAAATGTCAGCTCACTAATGTCAACAGCAGGGAATAGCAAGGGGTAGAAATTCAACATATTTTCAAAATGGAAGAGAATATGTAGAATAACTGGGTATGTATAATATAAACTAATTCAATAAAAGTTCTTATCGTTTAAAATGGTGCCAATTTTGCCCCAACCAATCAGTTAGCTTTCAAATGTTAAATAGATCTGATTGGTTGGGGCAAAATTAGCACCATTTTAAATGATAAAACTTTTGTTGAATATCCCTGTAAGAATTTTAAAATAATGATATTTTCCACTGAAACTTTCTCTGTTAACTTACACCCTCCATTCTCCATTTAAACAGCAGGCTTCTCGTTCTGCTGTTGACGGCTGTCGTACAGCAATTTTCAGATAATTGTCTGAAATGCAAAGGACAAAAGCATGTGCAGAAACAAACCAACTGACCCCCATACTCTGTATGGCGATCAGTTGGTTGGCCATAAGCAGTATTACCCTATTGCATATCCTCCCTTTAAGTAAAGGGAGCCAATACTGACAGACAGAAATTTCCCATAGCAACCAACCATTATGCCACAGCAAGGTGTACGGCCATCTTTATTGTCAAATCAATTCATCCTGAGTTAATGTAGATAATTCTTCTCTTAATATATTCTATTAATAGAAATGTAGTAAATTAGTGCAATGTTGCTGTGATAAGGCTAAAAAAATTAAATGAATATGGAGTGGATTTATGATGTACTGTAGATAAAACTCCTTCACAAAAACAGCTAGATCATTCACATCATTGCGAACAGATAGGCAAACAATGTGAAATAGGTCAGACTTAAAATGGCTCCTGTCTTAAAAAATTAGGCCACATGTAGCACGACCTGGAAACAGAGTGATAAAGAAATAAAAGAACATTTTAAACTAAAATTAGTCTTGTAAAGGTTGGTTACTATAGAAATGGAAAATGATAAAAGCTGGGAATGTCCCAGATCGCTTACTTTCCACTACAGATCGCACTTTTACTACAGATCTCCCGCTTACTTTGCTACTACAAATCGCTACAGATCGCTACTTTCTACTACAGAACGCTACTTTCTACTACAGATCGCTGCTTTCTACTACAGATCACTACTTTCTGCTACAGATCGCTACTTTCTGCTACAGATCGCTACTTTCTACTACAGATCGCTAAGATCGCTACTTTCTACTACCAGAAGCCTACTTTCTACTACAGTATCACTGACGCTTGCTACCTACTAAAGATCGTACTTTCCACTAACAGCATCGCTACTTTCTGCTACAGATCGCTACTTTCTGCTACAGATCGCTACAGATCGCTATTTCTATACAGAACGCTACTTTCTACTACAGATCGCTGTTTCTACTACAGATCACTACTTTCTGCTACAGATCGCTACTTTCTACTACAGATCGTACTTCTGCTACAGATCGCTACAGATCGTACTTCTTCTACCAACGCTACTTTCTACTACAGATCACTGCTTTCTACCACAGATCGCTACTTTCCACTACAGATTGCTACTTTCTGCTACGATCGCTACAGATCGCTACTTTTACTACAGAACGCTACTTTCTACACAGATCGCTGCTTTCTACCAGATCACTACTTCGTCAGATCGACTTTCTGCTACAGATCGCTACGTTCTACTACAGATGTCTTTCTACTACAAGTCGCTACTTTCTACTACAGATCTTACTTTCTACCAGTTCGCTACTTTCTACTACAGATCGCTACTTTACTAATACTTTTCTACAGATCGCTACTTTCTACTACAGATCACTGCTTTTCTACTACAGATCGCTACTGTTCTAACTACAGATCGCTGACTTTCTATACAGATCGCTGTCTCTTTCTACTACAGATCGCTACTTTCTGCTAAGATCGATACTTTCTCTTACAGATCGTACTTTCTACTACAGATCACATGCTTTCTACTACAGATTCGCTACTTTCTACTACAGATCGCCTGCTTTTCTACTACAGATCGCTACTTTCCTACAGATCGCTACAGATCGCTCTACTTTCTACTACAGAACTCTACTTTCTACTACAGATCACTGCTTTCTACCACAGATCGCTACTTTCCACTACAGATCGCTACTTTCTACTACAGACCGCTATTCTCTACTACAGATCACTACTTTCTGCTACAGATCACTACTTTTCGCTACTGATTGCTACCTTTTACTACAGATCGCTACTTTCTGCTACAGATCGCTGCTTTCTACTGCAGATCGCTACTTTCTACGCAGTTCGCTACTTTCTACTACAGATCGCTACTTTCTACTAAATACTTTCTTCTACAGATCGCACTTTTATACAGATCACTCTTTCTACTACAGATCGCTACTTTCACTACAGATCGCTGATTTCTACTACAGATCGCGTTTGCTGTTCTCACAGATCCGCTTTCTGCTACAGATCGCTACAGATCGACTACTTCTAACTACAGAACTCTACTGTCTACTACAGATCACTGCTTTTACACCAGATCGCTACTCACTACATCCTCTTCCACTACAGATCGCTACTTTCTACTACAGACCGCTACTTTCTACTACAGATTGCTGTTTTCTACCTACAGATCACTACTTTCTACTACAGATCACTGCTTTCACCACCGATCGCTACTTTCCACTACAGATCGTTACTAATTTTCCACTACAGATCGCTACTTTGCTACTTACTCGATCATGCTCTACTACAGATCGCTACTTTCTACTACAGATCACTGCTTTCTACTACAGATCGCTTGCTTTCTACTACGACACCTACTTTACTGCTACAAATCGCTACAGATCGCTACTCTTTCAGATCACTTACAGAACGCTACTTTACTACAGATCGCTGCTTTCTACTACAGATACTACTTTCTTACGATCGTACTTTTGACAGATCGCTACTTTCTACTACAGATCGCTACTTCCATACAGATCGCTACTGTCTACTACAGACCGCTACTTTCTACTACAGATTGCTGATTTTTCTACCACAGATCACTACTTTCTTACTACAGATCACTCTTTCTACACAGATCGCTACTTTCCACTACAGATCGCTACCTTACCACTACTAGATCGCTACTTTCTACTACAGATCACTGCTTTCTACTACAGATCGCTACTTTCTACTACAGATCAGCTGCTTTCTACTACAGATCGCTGCTTTCTACTACAGATCACTACTTTCTGCTAAATCGCTACAGATCGCTACTTTCTCTAGAACGCTTACTTCTACTACAGATCGCTGCTTTCACAGATCACTACTTTCTGCTACAGATCGCTACTTTCTGCTACAGATCGCTTAACTTTCTACTAACAGATCACTAACTTTCTGCTACAAATCGCTACAGATCGCTACTTTTACTACAGAACGCTACTTTCTATCAGATCGTGCTTTTACTACAGATCACTACTTTCTGCTACAGATCGCTACTCTACCAAGACACTTTCCACTACAGACGCTACTTTTCCTACAGACCGCCTACTTTCTACTACAGATCACTCTTACTGCTACAGTCACTACTTTCTACTACGAGTACCTTTTGCTACAGATCGCCTACTTTCTGCTACGATCTGCTTTCTACTGCAGATCGCTATTTCTACTGCAGTTCGCTACTTTCTACTACAGATCGTCTTTTCTACTACATACTTTTTCTACAGCTCGCTACTTCTACTACAGATACTGCTTCTACTACAGATCGCTACTTCTACTACAGATCGCTGCTTCTATACAGATCTGCTGCTTTCTACTACAGATCGCTACTTTTAAGATCGCTACAGATCGCACTTTCTACTACAGAACTCTACTTTCTACTACGATCATGCTTTAACAGAATCGACTACTTTCCACTACAGATCGCTACTTTCCACTACAGATCGCTACTTTCTACTACAGACGCTACTTTCTACTACAGATTGCTGCTTTCTACCACAGATCACTACTTTCTACTACGATCACTGTTTTCCAAGTGACTACTTCCACTACAGATCGCTCTTTCCACTACAGATCGCTACTTTACGATACTCTTCTACTACAGATCGCCTACTTTCTACTACAGATCGCTGCTTTCTACTACAGATCGTGCTTTCTACTACAGATCACTAGCTTTCTGCTACAAAATCGCTACAGACTCGCTAACTTTCTACTACAGAACTCTACTTTCTACTACAGATCATGCTTTCTACCACAGATCGCTACTTTCCACTACAGATCGCTACTTTCACTTACAAGATCGCTACTTTCTACTACAGAACGCTACTTTCTACTAAAGATTGCTCTGCCTTTTACCACAGATCACTACTTTGACTACAGATCACTACTTTCTGTACAGATCGACTACTTTCTACTACAGATTGCTACTTTTACTACAGTTTGCTTACTTCACTACAGATTCGCTACTTTACTAAATACTTTCTTCTACAGATCGCTATTCTCTGCCAGATCACTGCTTTCTACTACAGATTGCTACTTTCTATTCTACTAGATCGATACTTTCTACTACAGATGCTGCTTCTACTACAGATCGCTACTTTCTACTACAGATCGCTGCTTTTCTATTACAGATCGCTACTTTCTACTACAGATCGGTACTTTCTGTTTGATGCCTACTTTATTACTACAGATCACTACTTTCTACTAACAGATAGCTGCTTTTCTACCAGTTTGCTGATCTTTCTACTACAGATTGCTACTTCTTGCACTATCGCTATTTTCTACTACAGATCGCTACTTTCTCTGACTACAGATCGCTACTTTCTACTACAGATCACTACTTCGTACACAGATACGCTATTTTCTGCTACTGATTGCTACACTTTTAACAGATCGCTACTTTTCTTGCTACAGATCGCTACTTTCTACTACAGATTCACTACTTTCTACTACAGATCGCTACTTTCTACTGATCACTTTACTACAGATCGCTACTTTCTACTACAGATGCTACTTTCTACTAAAGATCGCTACTTCTACTACAGATCGCTTACTTTCTGCTACAGATCGTCTTTGCTACGTCTACTCTTTCTATACAGATCGTACTTTTCTACTGATGTACTTTTACTACAGATCGCTACTTCTTACTACAGATTGCTACTTTCTACTACAGATCGCTTACATTCTTCTACAGATCGCTACTTTCTGCTACAGATCCACTACTTTCTATACAGATTGCTACTATCTACTACAGATTGCTACTTTCTGCTACGATCGCTACTTTTGCTACAGATCACTATTCTATTACAGATCGCTACTTTCTGCTACTGATTGCTACCTTTTACTACAGATGCACTACTTCTTACTAAAGATCGCTACTTTCTGCTACTGATTGCTACTCTTTTACTACAGATCGCTACTTTCTACTACAGATTGCTACTTTCTACTACAGATCGCTTACTTCGCTACAGATCGCTACTTTCTAATACGATCACTACTTTCTACTACTGATCGCTACTTTCCTGCTATTGATTGCTACCTTTTACTACAGATCGCTACTTCTACTACAGATTGCTACTTTCTACTACAGATCGCTACTTCTGCTACATGATCGCTATTTCTGCTACAGATCACCTACTTTCTACTACAGATTGCTACTTTCTACTACAGATCACTGCTTTCTACTACAGATCGCTACTTTCCTACAGATTGCTACTTTCTACTACAGATCACTGCTTTCTACTACAGATCGCTACTTTTCTACTACAGATCATGCTTTCTACTACAGATCGCTACTTTCTGACTACAGAAGATCGCTACTTTCGTACAGATCACTGCTTTCTATACAGATAGCTACTTCTACTACAGATCATACTTCTATACAGCTAGCTACTTTCTACTAAGATCGCTACTTTCTGCTACAGATCACTACTTTCTTCTACTACAGATTGCTACTTTCTCACTACAGATCACTGCTTTCTACTACAGATCGCTACTTTCTACTACAGATCAACTGCTTTCTACTACAGATCGCTACTTTCTGCTACAGATCGCTACTTTCGCTACAGATCAGCTTTCTATTACAGATAGCACTTTCTATACAGATCACTATTTTCTATTACAGATAGCTACTTTCTACTACAGATCCGCTACTTTCTGACTACAGATCACTACTTTCTACTACAGATTGCTACTTTCTACTACAGATCACTGCTTCTACTTACAGATCGCGTACTTCTACTACAGATCACTGCTTTCTACTACAGATCGCTACTTTCTGCTACAGATCGCTACTTTCTGCTACAGATCACTAGCTTACTATTACAGATAGCTACTTTTTCACTACAGATCTACGTACTTTCTACTACAGATTGCTGCTGCTTTCTACTACAGATTGCTACTTTACTGCTGATTTTACTTTCTACTGCAGAATTGCTACACCACTTTGCATCATCAATCTTTGGGCAGATTTTAGATTAAAATCTGCACAAAAGTTGAAAGCTTCATCTGGTCTGATCACCTTTTTCCATTAACTCAATATTGACCAGCAGTCTATTAAACGAAATAAACATGGGAATCTATTTTTGACCATTCAAGCTTATTGATTTTTTTTTAAAATTGACCTTTTACAGGCTTCGCTTTCTTGCTGGTATAAAACCAGTTTATTTATGAGTCTTTATAACCCTTAGCTACGTTCACAATACACGTTTTTTTAACACAGCGTAACATCGCACTAAATCGCACCAATTTCAGTTAGTGCACCAAATCCCACCAAAATTCAGGCCTAGAGAGAACAAATCCAAGCAGACCATAGACACAATGATATTCTGGGAACTGCTTCTTGATTTCTTTTATGATGACAAGTTACTGACTATTCAGCTTCATTCTCTGTAAATAGGTCGTTTTTTTTAATTGGAGAGTTTTGAATATTTGTGAGGTGGAAATGTTCAAATGCTTTAAAGATGCATTATTCTAGGTCTATACTTGGTACTTCACTTTTACAGGGAGATTAAATAAGTTCTTATCATTAAAAATTGTGTTAATTGCCCCAACCAATGTTGCTTTCAAATGTTAAACAAGATTGATTGGTTGGGCACAATTAGCACCATTTTTAACAATAGAAAAATTTCATTTTTATTAAGACTCTAAAGGATATTTGTTAGGAAGTTAAAGCATGAGGCTAAATGTGTGGAATGCCCCACAATGCAGTAAACACATAGGAAATCTTTCCCTCTCTGTCACCACCGAAATGTTACAGCAAAGAATTGTAACTTTCTGTACCGAGCAGATTTATGATAATAGAGTTCTTGATGACAGCTGAAATCGAAAAGCTTGAAGCGCTGATATGTAGACCTAAAAGAACAATTTTTTTTTAAAAAGTACGTGGTAGTAGAAAGATTAGAGAAAAATTATAGTTTCCATAACATATTTTCCCAGCATAAATGCCTTTCCAATGAGTTATATCTTAATGAGATATAATTATGTCCATGTTTTTGAAGATATAAGCTTAGCTTTTTCAACTGCTACCATGTTTTTATCGTTGTTTATTTACAATTGCT
Organism: Hymenochirus boettgeri; assembly: GCA_019447015.1. Classification (NCBI taxonomy): domain Eukaryota; kingdom Metazoa; phylum Chordata; class Amphibia; order Anura; family Pipidae; genus Hymenochirus; species Hymenochirus boettgeri. The sequence continues at coordinate 318,708,373 of CM033469.1, forward strand.
AGAAGATTGTGGAACATACAGTGATCTTACAAGGCAATTAAAGCGTGGTACCAGGAAAGACCAGGTAACTACAGGCTTATAGATGTTGTTTAATAGCTTAATGTTTGTCTTTATTTGAAAGGTGGATCTCTGTCTGTGTACGTCACTCGGGTACCATTAGAAGTTACAGTATACAATGGGATGCTGAGGGTTGGTGTGAAGTGTCAGCATAGTTAATATAATTCTTAGAAGAAGCAGATTTTTTTTTTTCTCATGAGTTAAACAGGTTATTCAATTAAAGTTCTTATCGTTTAAAATGGTGCGAATTTTGCCCCATCCAATCAGAGATAAGCTTACAAAGAAACAAGAGTCGAGTGGGGGCAAAAAATACACCAAAATAAAGAACAGAAAGTCCCGAAAGGGTTTATTCCAAGTGGGAGAAAGGACTGAAGAGAGCGGGAGGATATCCTAAGGTCTATTAGGCGAGTACACGGAGCTTTACGGAGGGAGAGGATACAAGTTTACAAAAAAGGTGTACTAGCCCAACAAGTGGAGCTTCCAAAGTCAACAAGGCAGTCGGGTTGTAAGGGCACGCATTAGCCACCGGCTTACAAGGAAATTAAAATGACGGAGGCTGGATACCACAGAGGGGCCTGGGGGGGGCAGCAGGAGAATTGCAGGAAGTAGAAAGCAAGGGGCTAAGAGGAAGGGGGACTGCCCCCCCCGACCGGATGCAGTGAGAGAGGGAGGATAGTGAGGGAAGAGACTCGTGCACGAGAGAGGAGGGGATGTACGGGGGGAGGAGGAGCAGCAGGAATGAGGGGATTCGTGACGTGGAGCGGAGAGGAGAAGATAGAGTATGGATGTGGACGCTGGGAGAAGATGAAGAAAGGGGACTGAGAGGAGCGGAGATGGGAATAGAGGCGCGAAGGGAGGTAAGAAGAAAGAGGAGAGATTGAGAAAGGGGTGGAGACGATGGGGAGGGAGAAGGGGGAGTAGGGGGGAGGGGATCGGGGGGAAAGGGGGGAAGAAGAGAGAGGAGGGGGTGAGGGGGAGAGAAGGGGAATAAGTTCAGATAAAAATGATGTGACAGCATGAAGAGCTTCAGGATGGAGTATGAAGCTTGAGAAATGCAGGGAGAAAGCAGCTTGATGCACCATGTTTAGTTGTTATAGAGAATGCGAAGATCTGTGGAACAAGGAACAAAGGCACAGGTCAGGAGAGATGGTATAAGCTAGGGTTTAATAGTAAGTATTATTGAAGGTGAATTGTGTGTAGTACGGGGGAATGGGAGAGGAGTTACGTACGAAGTGGATAGGAGGGGTGAGTGCAGACGTAGATAGGGAGGGATAGGAGAGCGGATTTTTCTGAAGTAACGAGGGTATAAAGTCTAGTTAAGAATGGTGCATGCTAGACGGAGATAGAGAGTGATGTGGAGACGAGAAAGATGGGAAGATTGGAGTTGGGGCAATAGCTAGAGGGATAAGAAGAACTTTATGACCTGGGGGGAGGATCAAGTAGGTGAGGGGAGAGGGGGGGGAACGGAGAAGGAAGAGGTGAGGGGGGGGGAGAGGGGAGAGAGGAGGACCTTAAGGAAGCTGAGGGATGGAGAGTGTATTGAGAAGAGAAGATGGAACGGGATTATGAGAAAGGAAGGGAGTGTTGGAAGAGAAATGGGATAGAAATGGTTAGAGCGGGGAGAGGGAGTGAGAAGGAGTTAGACCAGGAGAGTGGACACAACAACATGTGAGATGTATTAGTCGAGAGTGGAAGGAGAAGAAGAATTGAGAGGGCCGAGGGGAGGGAAGAGAGAGAGGAGATGGGAGGATGATGTGAACGAGATAGGGTGGGGATCAGGGGCTGGGGGATGGGGATGGTGGGGAGGGGGGCGGGGGATCAGATGGAGGCTACATAGGGGAGTGACGGAGTAGCAAGGACAGAGGGGAGAGGAATGATTATCATATATTAAAGGTGAACTCCAGGGTCTTCTGGATAAGTCTTTATTCACTTCACATATTTAAGGTTATTTATGAAGGTTCAAACACGGACAAAGTATCGAGCAGCGCACACCAGTAAATCAAAAGGCTGCAGCCGTTGTAGTTTTCAAATTTATTCAAAACATCACTAAAAAGGCATGGACTTAGTAAAGAGCGTGGCCTTATGCGTTTCGAGCCATAGGCTTTACTCATAGGATGTGAGCCTATAAGTAAGAGCCTATGGCTCAAAACGTGTTAAGGCCACGCTCTTTACTATGTACATGCTTTTCAATGATGTTTGAATAAATTTGAAAACTACAACGGCTGCAACCTTTTGATTTACCGGTGTGCGCTGCTCGATACTTTGTCCGTGTTTGAAGTTTTGATGTGGACCAAGCGAGGGGTCCGGGGGGTGCTGCACCTGGCAACCAGGAAATAAGGTGAGTTGGATATGATAAACCTAGATTTGATCTTCAGAGGTATTTTGTCCTTAGCAAGTCAGGTATACTTATTTATGAAGATTACAAACATCTACACATTTCATCTTGATCACAACCCAGATCAGGTTGAAACGTGTAGATCTTGTTACCTTGATATAAATATGTGTACTAATAAAGACTTATTTAGAAGACCCGGAGAGCACCATTAAATTGTATGGACTATTGTTAATCTTCTGAAGTCAAGCCTCCTGAAGTTTCTGGGCACTAGGCATATGCTTGGTTGCCTTGTGGCTAATCCTGCACTGAAAATATCCTTAGAGGCGCTAAACCACTAAGTCCTCACTCTGAGTTCACCTTAAATCAGTTGAAATACTATCAGAAAGACACAGTGGGAGGTTCAGTCCAGTTTCGCCAGGAAGGCTGTATTTTGTGTTTCTTCAGTATTATTTTTAGAGATAGGAGCACTCTTTTTATATCATAGATAATGGCCTTTTACATTGTTATTGCCAGGCTTTTGTGTATTCACTAAGCAACTGTACTGGAATTGGTGAGTTTGAACATTATCAAAGGCTGCAGTCAGAGATATGATACAGGGCTGATTTAAAGGAAAGTTACAGGCTTTTATTTTACCCTAACTTGTTCAGAAACCATAGTGCTCTTAATGCAAGTGCATAGTAGGTTTTCTTTAAATGTCAGCTACTCTTGAAGATAAATTATACTCAGCTTTCCCATGCTTCACACCTGAATAGTACCCAGTGTGAGGACCTAAACTGCTAAGTCCTCATCCAGGGTACTTTACGGATCAGCTGGAATAATTACATGAAGTTTTCCTCTGCTCACTGTCAGTAAGAGTTCGCAATCGGCCAATGGGATGACACACTTCTTTGAGTTTTCCATAGGCTACATCTCAAAATGCATAGACAAATGGGAAGCTGGGCAGAATGAAGTATTCCAGCAGATGGATTTGCTAAGGTAAGGACCCCACCTGGGCACTATTAATAGGTGTTAGAAGAGGAGGGAAGGGGAGGTGAGATACTTTTTATTTATATATGTTTGTCATTTCATTTTCTCTATGAATAAAAAAATGATTGATGATTCAATAATATGTTACGAAAATGTTAAATCAAATGATGAAATGCAGAGAAAGGGAAATGTTTTGAAGACTTTTTCCTTACAGAATGGCTATATTTAAATCCCACTGTCCCTGTGAATTATTGTACAATGTTGACCACAAAGCCCAAACATTCCTTTACAAATACAAAGAAAATATACAATTTAAAAAGCAATATCTTATTATAGGTTCAAAAAAAAAACTTGGCTTGTTCTACTTCAGAATGTTTTGACTACCACTCAAACAGTAAACAAAAAATGGAAGTGAAAAGGAAGACTAGGTCAATAACCATTGTTACACTTGAGCAAAACATTATTGGTTCAGAATCTAGGCTTTAAACTTCGCTTGCACTAATGAATACTCGCAGAAAATGCTTAGCATTAAAATAGCGCTTGCAAAAAATCAATGTACAAATCATGAAATTAAAGGGCATGTCCACCTTAAAAACAAAAAGTGATTACTTGTCAGATATCTACCCATGCCCCAACTGCTATTTTTACTTTTTATTGCATGCATTTATAACCAGATATTTGCTAGTGGTCTTTTGTTCTGGCAAAGTATGGCCTCTCCTCCCTCGCTCAATGAGCTTTTATAAGCTTGAGCAGTGCAGAGGAGGCAGCAATAGGAAACCACAGTCAATCATTGGTTGTGATGTCGGCGTTTCAACCTGTTTGATTAATGGAGGAGGGAGGAGCCAGTAAACTCTGCCAGAATGAAGGCAATAAATAACTTAAATATCTGCTTAAAGGGCATTTATAGTGGGAAAATCAACTTTTTGTATCTTTCCATGTGTTTCCATAATTCTCCCCAACCCCCAGAGTTTTTCACTTTGTTCAGTTTCCATCTCTGTCCTGAGATACACAAGTTAGAAGAATAGTGATTGCATTCCTCTACTCCTACTTGTACGTCAATCAAATCCTGTGACGTGATCCTCTTCCCTGTCAAGTCCCACCCCCCTCCCTGCTCTGTTACAAACATAGAGATCTGAGCATTAGCAGGGGAGAGGGGGGTAGCTTTGATGGTATAGATTAGGCTGTACTTGACCCCCTTCTTGATAGACTTCACTGGTTGATGATGGGTCACAAAGAGAGAGACTGCGTGGGTGTGGTTTTTCAGTATGTTGAACTTTTAACTCCTACTGCACATGATAAGCTTGTTGGTTAGCCAGTGTGAGACATGGAGGAGGTAACAGAGGGGAGGGGGAAGGGGGGGAGATGTAGAGAGATCTGACACCATGGAAAAACAAAGTCACTGACAGAGGTAAGAGAAAGGCAGCACAGAGTATATGAATTTAACTTTGCAATGAGCCAATGTGTTTTTTTCACTATAGATGCCCTTTAATAATATATCTAATATATTGTCTGTGTTTACTAGGTCCAAATGTTTCAGGAACAGTGGAAAGTCATAGCCCATAGCATCCCTGATATGGAATAAATGAGAGGCCCTCCACAAAAAAAACTACAAGCCAGTGAACCAACAGCGAAACACTCCAACACTTTCTTATAATCTGTCTTCTATATTTCTAGAAGCTATTAATGACAGCTGTCTTGTTATGTATATCTGTATGAATGAAAATTATAGTATAGTATAGTATTTGAGGTTGAATAAAGAATCATCCATCCAGTCCCAACCCATCTTGCAATATCCCCATTTCCTGCCAACTGTTGATCCAGAAGAAAGCAAAAAAAATCACCAAATTTATGAATGTGCAAAAATATCCCTGACTCCAAGAAGCAACCGGAAATTTTCTGGATCGTGGTAAGTTTTTTTTTTTTATAAAAAAAATTGTTCAATGAATGAATGTACCGTAAGCATAAAATTAGAAATGCTTACTGACATCTTGTTCATTTACCATGACATGAGTTATTTAGGGTTTTGCAGCTGTATTTAGTGTGCGTAATAAATAAGATACCTTCTTTATGAGAAGGGTATTTTCAGCTCTACGATGCCAAAATGATGTTTACTGTTCACTTCATTTCTTGTCAAAGTGTTTTACACTGAAATACAGGTGTTAGAAAGAACTGCATGATGGTTTAATCCAGGGATGTCCATTCAATGACCCTGCAGCTGGTGATTGAACTAAACCTCCAGCATGTTTAAAAAAACATCAAATTTACAATAATCTGTGTAGACAGCAGGACTGCTAGGAAAGATGTTTCTATAAGTGCATATCTCTTCACTTGGTAGATAAAGAATACTGAAGTGTAAGAAATACAGCAAGATGGTGTTAACATAAATCAATTTCACTTTAAACATCGCAACATCACGCCACGCTCAATCGCCCTGACAGCAGCGACCAGGAAGAGAAGCGTCTGTCAGCGAGAAGTCCCCTGCTCCTGTTTTTGTCGCATGAGTTGAAACAGGAGAAGGGGCGTGGAATAGCCAGCGAGGGACCGGGTCACGGTAAGGAAGCTCTGGGGATCTTGGAACTGTAGGAACCTGTGTGAAAGTGAAGTTTTGGGGGGTGATAATCATTATAAAGCAAAACTTGTTTTTGGCTGGACTTTCCCTTAATATCATTAAAAATATAGTGTATGATAATGCTAGTTTGAAAATCTGTAAATATGTTGAATTTCCGCCTGCAATCACAATGGATCCACCGTTGTACTAGATATAGAGTAGCCCCAGCCTGAAAAAAAATGTGAATTTTGAAAGATTACTCCCAAACCGGACATTCATTAAACTCTTACCGTTCTTTGCTCTGAGCATGCTCGTAACCAGCTCACAACAGGAGCGAGGAGGAGGGACTTTTGATGAGTAATGTTACAAAAGCAAATTGGGGTCTGACTAAGTCTGAGTATGCGGACGAAACGCGCCGGCATCTTTTAATGTGTCCAAGTATCATGACCATATGATCGGTGCTATGTGGGGAGACCCCTCTATGTTGGTAATGCTTTGCCACTGGGTATAGGATGTCTATGCTCTTTCTATTCAGGTTTTCATGGTAGAAGCTAATACGTATATATACTGATTTGAATTCATTGCTACTTTGTATTTAGTGTTTAAGGGTATATTACCAACTATGTATAATTGTCACCAATTGATGTGTGAATGGATGTAAGAGTATCCCGGTATACTATTATGTTTTGCACTTTATTGATACTGTGGGATGGAGTAGATATTTTTAATCTTTTTCTTGCACTTTATTTACCATATTCCAGAATGTTTAATAAAGGATATTTTATAAATATAAATGTTGCTGGGGTGTGCCTGTTTTTATACCACTTCTGTTCTCTTCTATGGTATTATTCAGTGGCAGGAGCACCCCATTTACAGTGGTTAGTGCGGGTCATTCTTTTTTCTAGAGAGTGTTAAATTACACCCTAACAAAGTCACACCAGAGCTGGCAATTGCCAATAATCGGTAGATGCAATCTTCTAGAACCTGCTACCCTGGGATTAGCAAAGGCCAACAGAAAAGAAAGTAGGAGAAAGCACTACTTCATATATCATTTTGCCTGATATAAGGGATAATGTGCCTTCAGTGTATATAAGGATATTACGCCAGCGAGGAGTTCCCTGAATATATGAAGCACAAGGCCACGGTTGGCTTTTATACAGGGCAGGGAACTCCACTGTTGGCGTAAATATCCTTATAATATAATGTTAAGGGACACATTTTTCTTATAATACAATAAGTATCTGATTCCTTCACCCCAATCGCATTTTAATTCTAGCCTGTCCCACCCCTTAATTAACCCCCCCCCAACTACTTTCTGTAACTTAAGCCCATTAGAAAGGAACATCCCAGCCCAGCATTGGTTATGAGAGAGACATTGGTTATGAAGTGACAGGAAGCAGCTCAAGCAGGTTTCGTTAGTGGAAGTTAAACACTGCAAAAAAACACTGAGTCATTGTTCAGGCATGAACACTGGGATGGGAGGGGCAGTGGGATATAAGAACTATTAGAAAAACATAGCTAGTGATTTTTATAAGGAAATATACCATGCAGCTCCCATTATAAAATATCACACGGATGTATTATAAATATATAAACACAGATGTAATGTGCTCCTCCTTCTTCTTTGCTGTTGGACTTTACTAACCCCAAGGTATGGAGGGTCTGGACCTACATACGGTTAAAGAGAAGTTCAGTGCAAAACATGTACTTTTAACAAAGAAGAGCAGTGTTTTTTCCATCCTAGTGCCAACCTGCCCATTAAGCATTTTGTCGTGTATAAATAAATGCTTCCAAAATACCGTCTTTCTGTTTGCAGGACACCTAATAGAAACATTATGGTCTTGCCCTTGACTCAGTGCCTGGGTTGATTCAGTTGCTCAGTAGAGATCTGAGCATGTTTGACCCATCCAACAGCCAATCAGTAGAAATTACTGTTAGGAACATTCCAAGAAAGTGGTGCATTCTGGGAATAAGAAGGATCGTTACAGAACCTGAAATGTCAGCTCACTAATGTCAACAGCAGGGAATAGCAAGGGGTAGAAATTCAACAGATTTTTAAAATGGAAGAGAATATGTAGAATAACTGGGTATGTATAATATAAACTATCAATAAAAGTTCTTATCGTTTAAAATGGTGCCAATTTTGCCCCAACCAATCAGTTAGCTTTCAAATGTTAAATAAGATCTGATTGGTTGGGGCAAAATTAGCACCATTTTAAATGATAAAAACTTTTGTTGAATACCCTGTAAGAATTTTAAAAATAAGATATTTTCCACTGAAATTTCTCTGTTAAAACTTACACCCTCCATTCTCCATTTAAACAGCAGGCTTCTCGTTCGCTGCTGATAGGGCTGTCTGTACAGCAATTTTCAGATATTGTCTGAAATGCAAAGGACAAAAGCATGTGCGAGAACACAAACCCAAGACCCCCATACTCTGTATGGCGATCAGTTGGTTGGCCATAAGCAGTATTACCCTATTGCAATACCTCCCTTTAAGTAAAGGGAGCCAATACGACAGACAGAATTTCCCATAGCAACCAACCATTATGCCAACAGCAAGGTGTACGGCCATCTTTATTGTCAAATACAATCATCCTGAATTAATGAGATAATTCTTCTTCTTAATATATTTCTATTAATTAGAAATGTAGTAAATTAGTGCAATGTTGCTGTGATAAGGGCTAAAAAAATTAAATGAAATAGGAGTGGATGTTAATGATGTACTGTAGATAAAACTCCTTGCACAAAAACAGCTAGATCATTCACATCATTGCGACAGATAGGCAAACAATGTGAAATAGGTCAGACCTAAAATGGTCCTGTCTTAAAAAATTAGGCCAATGTAGCACGACCTGGAAACAGAGTGATAAAGAAATAAAAGAACATTTTAAACTAAAATTAGTCTTGTAAAGGTTGGTTACTATAGAAATGGAAAATGATAAAAGCTGGGAATAAAATAAAATAGTCATTGTTATATAAAGTATATGCTTGTTTTGTAAAATAAATAATTCTAATTTGTTTCCATGACTTATAGTAGATCAGAAGGAATAATGCATCAGGCTCAGTCTCAGGGGACCCTTTGGTAAGTAATGAATGTCATTAAGTACAATGGATGCGTTACTTTAAGAGGTGGATAAACCAATCAGTTTATTCCATCAGCAAAATTGTTGAAATAATTCTACAACCCAGAAATGCTGGGAGATGTAGTTATAAAACATCTAAAAAGATGCAGGGTGGACAATCCCTGGTCTAAGGAAAATAGAAAGGCAGACCCCATGTGTATATATCCATAAATATAAGGGCCATATTATAAAGGCATGGTATTGCTTTTTAGTGATACTGTGCCTTAAATGTTTTAAACGTTTAAATGATTGTTAATTAAATCGCTATCTAAATCTACAAAAGCGTTTGGAAATGTACGAGACAATCGGAAATCTACCGAGCGCTCATAGATTTACAACCCCCCCATAGAATTCCATTGTGGTATTTTACTACCGCATGGTATTCTAAGACCGAACGGTCACCGAAATGTACAATTGCGGACAAATATTACGGCTAACATGTGATACCGCGCATTATAAATATAGTGAAAGAGAAAATGTTGATTGGTGGACTGGTGGACAGGTTATAGAATAGCATGGCTATTAGAAGGAATTGTCTCTTTTTAAAACATTTTGAGATGCAGCCGCTGCCAGCAGCTTAAATAGCAATTCTCAGCAGTTCTGAGTGAAAACTCTAATGATCTAAGCTCTTTCCTACTCCAACTGTCACCTCTCAACACACACGCTGAGATATGGCTGCTGGGACATCTGTGCTTATAGTCAGGGGGCTCTCACATACAAAATTCTTCATTATTTGCTATTACAGCCCTGCTGAGTTTAAGGGATATGCTGGGCATTTTGGTATTAAAATAAAACCTGATTCATGGTAATAGTATATATAGAAAAAGTATAATATGCAATAGTTGAAATTCACAAAAAAATTAGCTGGTTTACAAAATCGTAAAACTTAAATCAATCGTGAAATCTGTATTTTGTCATAAGGTAAAGACACTTTTTTAACCAATCCCAGTCCCATCTGTCCATTGTCAGGAATTTTCGGGACACTCCCTTTGTCAGCCCCGATAATGTTTGATTATTATATCTATTAATTTAACTTATATGTGGTTGAGTGCCGGAGTCTTTTGTGTAATGTATAAATTGCCAGTCCTCTTTTGCACCGCACCTGAAAGTAATTTAGAATAAAGGTTTTGAGCTGCATATCCTTGATTTGTATATAATAAATGGCATTACCGCTAAGCTCTATTCTAGCTATGCTCCCTAAGTAAATTCATTTCCCCGCCCCTTAAAGCAGTCCAGATAAAAAGAAGGTTTAGAAGCTCTGTAAGCTCCCATGATTCCCTGGAATAGGTCATACTAAATAAAGAGGAACAGGTATGGTTTGTTCCCCAGGGATTGTACTTTACGTACTAGGTTAGGACTGAGCTGGGGTGATACGCCTTGGAGTGGCTCATCAGCTAACGCAAGTTTGTACAAACTATGTAACACAGTGGATTCAATAATTCTATACATTTAAAATGGTGCTAATTTTGCTCCAACCAATCAGATCTTATTTAAAATTTGTAAGCTTACATCTGATTGGTGGGGCAAAATTAGCACCATTTTAAACTTTTATTGAATAACCCTGCTAATGTATCCATTTTAACTTTAGTGCAGGTAATTACCCTTCATTGCTTGCATATATTTTTGATTGTTATATCTAATTAATTTATGCTTATATGTGTAGTTGAATGCTGCCGAGGATAAAATTTTGGGCACCCAGGTCGGGGTTGTTGTTATGGAACCCTTCAGCATAGTGGGAGTGGGTGAGAGCAGGTAACATTTTTTTTGCGGGTGCCTAGCTGAAAATTAGACCCATGCAGCATTCTAATTAACCTTCTGTTGCCATCTGTGTGGGGAATTTAGTTCACCCTGTTGAGAAAAGCCAAGCAGGGTCTTGAATTTGATAGATTGTGTAGAAACTTGTGCGGGTCAAGGTTGTGTAGAAAGCTGTAGGTGTGAGCCGGTCGGGCCAGGTGGTAGCGAGTGCGAATTGGGTGGCAGGTCTGTTTTATTTCAGGTGCAAGTCAGGTTTGTTTTGTTCTTGTTAAAAAGACAAAAAAACAAACACATGGGGCATCACCTGAGATAAGAAAAAAGGTTTATTTTTAAAGTTGCAGCAACTATGTTACTGTGAACTCTCTGCAATAAGGAACATGTATGCAATTACAATACTTTTTTAAAAAATGACTGAATACCATTAAGTTTCAACCCACCCAGTAACTTTTCCATAAGACCACAACCTGTCTGATGTTCCTCAAATGAAGACTTCAGCACCAACTTCGCAAAGTTTCTGCCACCTGATGACTTTGCAAATTTACGAGGTTGCACAGCCACAGAGGAGACAGCTTGGGTAGCCAAAATAAAGAAGAAAGGCCCATGTGTAGTGTGGGTAACTTTGGGCAGGGATAAAGGGGACCAAGGTAAGTATTGTGATCTTAAGGTTTGGCTTATCCTGGCCATGGGGGTGGACAGGTAAATATGCCCTTTAACATAACAAATTAAAAAAGTTAGTAAAAACTAACATTTGTTGCTGCAAATTAAAAAGTAACTGTGGTCTCCATTTAAAGACCAAGTGCCCTCCATTTAAAAGAGTCTCGTAAGCTTGTAAAGTTCACCGTCATGATTGCCTGAGTTTGTACACACCATAAAATTTGTGCCTGATCGGTGATACTTTGATTGTTCGCTTACGTAATCGGCCCTAAAAAATGCATGACTTTGTGGTGGCTCTGCAACTGACATTCATTTGTCAGACGAACGGGGGATAGGACGTTTCAGAAAACCACAGCCAATCATGTTGTTCTCTATGGCCCGACTGTTCTTTTTCCTGGCAAACCAGTCCCAAATGTTGAATGGTTGGTCGGGATGAAGTATCCCATGATGTGTACCCAGCTTAAGTTTTGGGTAATGCATATTTTCTGAAGCTAGTTACAGACCTGCGATTATTTTCGTCATTCCTCTACCTATTGGCACTTTAGAAGGAAGAAATGTTTTCTTTTTTTTGCTTGTGGCTAGCTGAAAAAATGATTTAGATGTTCGGGGCAGGGTTGTGCTGCAGCTGATGAGCTCTGTCCCGCGTGGCATGCTAAAGACTGAGACTTGGGGGTAGAGCAGTGGTGCTCACAGTACTAGGTGCTAGCAAGAAAAAAACACCCTTTACTGCTGTAACATTAGATAGACTGCAGCTAGAAGCAATTATCCTGGAGAATATTAAAAGTAGGAGTGAGCTCTTTTTTAAAAAAATTAAAAAAAAATTAAATTAATTAAAAATTTGAGGCCAACTTTTAGACCAAAGTTCCCCTTAAACAGCAAGGGAACATTTTGCACCACTTATCACTTATTTTTATTAAACAGTAAAGTATCGTATTGTGCTACCTGCCATTTGTGGAAATACACAGATAGGTTACATTTTCTCTTTAAGGGCAGTGTCAATTTTAAACAAAATGTAATTATGTGACAGTGAGAAGAAATCAGTACAAGCAATGATGAGTGGAGCTGCTAAGAACGATGAATGACATACACAAGTGTGGCAGGTGCTTTCCTTCTTACTTGGAGCACGATATTGGAGTGAGGCTCAAACTTAAAGGGAGCTAATGAGTAAAAGGATCCAAGTGTCATCCACTCAAGTGTTCAGTATTGATCCCCTCTAGAGGGGAGGGAATGGATAAAGTGGCCTTAGTGCAAACAATGTTAGCTATTTTAGCAATTGCATTTGCCCCGTGGTTATGTTCTGTCAGTAATGCCAGGTCCTATTTGTCTTTTTTGCAGTTCATTTTAGTCAGTACTGACACAAACATGTGTGTTGCATTAACAAACAAAGCACATGCAAACATTCTTTAGAGTGTAATGAGAGCAAACATCTAGGAAAATACATAACAATGTTCTTGCTTATTTATTTTTTCCATTAAATTCACTTCAGTAAATAAGTTTCAAAATAGGGGCATATTCACTAAGCGCGGCATTGAAAACTTCTGATAGCTCATGTTTTCATAATAAAAGTCCGCGGGCACACGTTTATGACGCGCCTACCATCCGGTAGTTAAACTCCCCAATGGTATTGTATAGGCGATCGTAATTGTTCGGTCTTGAATGTAATTTAACGCCTGCAATAATAATTGTACGATTGAGGTGGAGAAAGAATTGCAGATTGTTAAAAGGTGCGATTGCTACTTACGACCAACGGTTCGTACGAAACGGCCCTTATAAACAAGTTTTACAGTCATAGCTATTCCGTGGTATCACATTTAGCGATAACGTGGGTTAGTTATTGTATGTGTATGTAACATTTACGAACGACATTCAGTAATTACCGAACGTTCAATAATACCTATAGTTCTGTCGTAGAATACCATGCGGTAGTAAACTACAGCAATGGTATTCTATGGGTATTTGAAACTATCGATTTATCGAGAATGTACGATCGGTTCAGTAACATAGTGTTCGTATTTAAATGTACGAAACCATCGTAAATGAACTATTGCTAAAATGATCGGAAATAACAATCAGGTAATGATTGTTTTACGATCGTTATAGGGGGTGCGGGGTATCACTAAAAAAGCGATAACGGCCTTTCAAATACGGCCCAAAGGGTATTTAGATAATTGGACTAATGCCTGCTGTTAGTGCAAAAATTTAACCAGTTGCAACTACTTTCTACTACAGATTGCTGCTTTCTACTACAGATTGCTACTTTCTACTGCTGATTTCTACTTTCTACTGCTGATTTCTACTTTCTACTGCAGATTGCTACACCACTTGCATCATCAATCTTGGGCAGATTTTAGATTAAAATCTGCACAAAATGTCTGAAAAGCTTCCATCTGGTCTGATCACCTTCTGTTCCATTAACTCAATATTGACCAGCAGTCTATTAAACAGAAATAAACATGGGAATCTATTTTTGACCAATTCAAGCTTATTGATTTTTTTTTAAAATTGACCTGTTTACAGGTCTTCGCTTTCTTGCTGGTATAAAACCAGTTTATTTATGAGTCTTTATAACCCTTAGGCTACGTTCACAATACACGTTTTTTTTAACACAGCGTAACATCGCACTAAATCGCAACCAACATTTCACTGTTAGTGCACCAAATCCCACCAAAATTCAGCCTTGAGAGAACAAAGTCCAAGCAGACCATAGACACAATGATATTCTGGGCAACTGTTTCTTGATTCATGATGACAAGTTACTGACTCCATTCAGCTTCATTCTCTGTAAATAGGTCATTTTTTTTAATTGAATGAGTTTGAATATTTGTGAGGTGGAAATGTTCAAATGCTTTAAAGATGCATTATTCCTAGGTCTATACTTGGTACTTACACTTTTACAGGGAGATTAAATAAAAGTTCTTATCATTAAAAATTGTGTTAATTGCCCCAACCAATGTTAGCTTTCAAATGTTAAACAAGATTTGATTGGTTGGGGCACAATTAGCACCATTTTTAACAATAAGAAAATTTCATTTTTATTAAAGACTCTAAAGGATATTTGTAGGAAGTTAAAGCCATGAGGCTAAAGTTGGGGAATGCCCCACCATGCAGTAAACACATAGGAAATCTTTCCCTCTCTGTCACCACCGAAATGTTACAGCAGAATTGTAACTTTCCTGTACCGTAGCAGATTTATGATAATAGAGTACTTGATTGACAGCTGAAATCGAAAAGCTTGAAGCGCTGATATGAAGACCTAAAAGAAACAATTTTTTTTTAAAAAGGTACGATGGTAGTAGAAAGATTAGAGAAAAATTATAGTTTCCAATAAACATATTTTCCCAGCATAAATGCCTTTCAATGAGTTATATCTTAATGAGATATAATTATGTCCATGTTTTTGAAGATATAAGCTTAGCTTTTTCACTGCTACCATGTTTTTTATGCTTTGTTTATTTACAAATTGCTAGAAGATTGTGGAACATACAGTGATCTTACAAGGCTATAAAGCAGTGGTACCAGGAAAGACGCAGGTAACTACAGGCTTATAGTGTTGTCTTTAATAGCTTAATGTTGTCTTTATTTGAAAGGTGGATCTCTGTCTGTGTACGTCACTCGGGTACCATTAGAAGTTACAGTAACAAGTGGATAGCCTGAGGGTGTGAAGTGTCAGGCAGTAATATTAATTATCTAGAGAAGCAGGAATTTTCTTTTTTTCTCATGAAAGTTAAACAGGGTTATTCAATAAAAGTTCTTATCGTTTAAAATGGTGCAAATTTTGCCCCATCCAATCAGATATAAGCTTACAAATGTTAAATAAGATCTGATTGGTTGGGGCAAAATTAGCACCATTTTAAATAATAAGAACTTTTATTGAATCTCCCTGAAAGTGTTTATTCCAAGTGGTGTAGAAAGGACTTAATGAGACTCTGTGTTATTTAACAAATTATTGCTATACATTTTATATTTAAATGATGTGTTAATAGAACTATAGAACTGTGTTACAGATAAAGTTAACCATACACAAATCAACCTATGTAATTGTTTTACATTTCAGTCGACTTGTTACATAAAACTTACAACAAGTAAAAAATAATTGATTGCTGAACCACATATGCTTCCTTTGTGCTTGGGTGCATCCAATGGTCATACATGAATAGAAAGGGGTAAGGTGAACTCCAGGGTCTTCTGGATAAGTCTTTATTCACTTCACATATTTAAGGTTATTTATGAAGGTTCAAACACGGACAAAGTATCGAGCAGCGCACACCAGTAAATCAAAAGGCTGCAGCCGTTGTAGTTTTCAAATTTATTCAAACATCACTAAAAAGGCATGGACTTAGTAAAGAGCGTGGCCTTATGCGTTTCGAGCCATAGGCTCTTACTCATAGGATGTGAGCCTATAAGTAAGAGCCTATGGCTCAAAACGTGTAAGGCCACGCTCTTTACTATGTACATGCCTTTTCAATGATGTTTGAATAAATTTGAAAACTACAACGGCTGCAACCTTTTGATTTACCGGTGTGCGCTGCTCGATACTTTGTCCGTGTTTGAAGTTTTGATGTGGACCAAGCGAGGGGTCCGGGTGGTGCTGCACCTGGGCCAACCAGGAATAAAGGTGAGTTGGATATGATAAACCTAGATTTGATCTTCAGAGGTATTTTGTCCTTAGCAAGTCAGGTATACTTATTTATGAAGATTACAACATCTACACATTTCATCTTGATCACAACCCAGATCAGGTTGAAACGTGTAGATCTTGTTACCTTGATATAAATATGTGTACTTAATAAAGACTTATTTAGAAGACCCTGGAGAGCACCATTAAATTGTATGGACTATTGTTACTCTTCTGAAGTCAAGCCTCCTGAAGTTTCCTGGGCACTAGGCATATGCTTAGGTTGCCTTGTGGCTAATCCTGCACTGAAAATATCCTTTAGAGGCGCTAAACCACTAATTCCTCACTCCTGAGTTCACCTTAAATCAGTTGAAATACTATCAGAAAGACACAGTGGGAGGTTCAGTCCAGTTTCTCGCCAGGAAGGCTGTATTTTGTTTTCTTCAGTATTATTTATTAGTGATAGGAGCACTCTTTTTATATCATAGATAATGGCCTTTTTACATTGTTATTGCCAGGCATTTTTGTGTATTCACTCAAGCAACTGTACTGGAATTGGGAGTTTGAACATTATCAAAGGCTGCAGTCAGAGATATGATACAGGGCTGATTTTAAAGGAAAGATTACAGGCTTTTATTTTACCCTAACTTGTTCAGAAACCATAGTTGCTCTTTAATGCAAGTGCATAGTAGGTTTTCTTTAAATGTCAGCTACATCTTGAAGATAAATTATACTCACCTTTCCCATGCTTCACACCTGAATAGTACCCAGTGTGAGGACCTAAACTGCTAAGTCCTCATCCCAGGGTACTTTACGGATCAGCTGGAATACTTACATGAAGTTTTCCTCTGCTCACTGTCAGTAAGAGTTCGCAATCCGGCCAATGGGATGACACACTTCTTTGAGTTTTCCCATAGGCTACATCTCAAACTGCATAGACAAATGGGAAGCTGGGCAGAATGAAGTATTCCAGCAGACTGGTAATTTGCCTAAGAGTAAGGACCCCACCCTGGGCACTATTAATAGGTGTTAGAAGAGGAGGGAAGGGGAGGTGAGTATACTTTTTATTTATATATGTTTGTCATTTCATTTTCTCTATGAATAAAAAAAAATGATTGATATATTCAATAATATGTTACGAAAATGTTAAATCAAATGATGAAATGCAGAGAAAGGGAAATGTTTTGAAGACTTTTTTCCTTACAGAATGGCTATATTTAAATCCCACTGTCCCTGTGAATTATTGTACAATGTTGACCACAAAGCCCAAACATTCCTTTTACAAATACAAAGAAAATATACATTTAAAAAGCAATATCTTATTTATAGGTTCAAAAAAAAATCTTTGGCTTGTTCTACTTCAGAATGTTTTGACTACCACTCAAACAGTAAACAAAGAATGGAAGTGAAAAGGAAGACTAGGTCAATAACCATTGTTACACTTGAGCAAAACATTATTGGTTCAGAATCTAGGCTTTAAACTTCGCTTTGCACTAATGGACTACTCAGAAAATGCTTAGCATTAAAATAGCGCTTGCAAAAAATCAATGTACAAATCATGAAACTTAAAGGGCATGTCCACCTTAAAAACAAAAAGCTGATTACTTGTCAGATATCTACCCACTGCCCCAACTGCTATTTTTACTTTTTATTGCATGCATTTATAACCAGATATTTGCTAAGTGGTCTTTTGTTCTGGCAAAGTTATGCGCCTCCTCCTCCCTCTGCTCAATGAGCTTTTTATAAGCTTGAGCATGTGCAGAGGAGGCAGCATAGGAAACCACAGTCAATCATTGGTTGTGATGTCGGCAGTTGCAACCTTGTTTGACTAATTGGAGGGAGGAGCCAGTAAACTCTGCCAGAATGAAGGCAATAATTATACTTAAATATCTGCTTAAAGGGCATTTATAGTGGGAAAATCAACTTTTTGTATTTCTTTCCATGTGTTCTATAATTCTCCCCAACCCCCAGAGTGTTTTCACTTTGTTCAGTTTCCATCTCTGTCCTGAGATACACAAGTTAGAAGAATATGTGATTGCATTCCTCTACTCCTACTTGTACTGTCAATCAAATCCCTGTGACGTGATCCTCTTCCCTGCTCAAGTCCCACCCCCCTCCCTGCTCTGTTACAAACATAGAGATCTGAGCATTAGCAGGGGGAGAGGGGTAGCTTTGATGGTATAGATAAGGCTGTACTTGACCCCCCTTCTTGATAGACTTCACTGGTTGATGATGGGTCACAAAGAGAGAGACTGCGTGGGTGTGTTTTTCAGTATGTTGAACTTTTAACTCCTACTGCACATGATAAGCTTGTTGGTTAGCCAGTATTGAGACATGGAGGAGGTAACAGAGGGGAGGGGGAAGGGGGGAGTGATGTAGAGAGATCTGACACCATGGAAAAACAAAGTCACTGACAGAGGTAAGAGAAAGGCAGCACAGAGTATATGAATTTAACTTTGCAATGAGCCAATGTGTTTTTTTCACTATAGATGCCCTTTAATAATATATCTAATATATTGTCTGTGTTTACTAGGTCCAAATGGATTTTCAGAAACAGTGGAAAGTCATTAGCCCATAGCATCCCTGATATGGAATAAATGAGAGGCCCTCCACAAAAAAACTACAAGCCAGTGAACCATACAGCAGCAACACTCCAACACTTTCTTATAATCTGTCTTCTTTCTTATATTTCTAGAAGCTATTAATGACAGCTGTCTGTGTATTGTATATCTGTATGAATGAAATTATAGTATAGTATAGTATTTGAGGTTGAATAAAGACATACATCCATCCAGTCCAACCCATCTTGCAATATCCTCATTTCCTGCCTAACTGTTGATCCAGAAGAAAGCAAAAAAAATCACCAAATTTATGAATGTGCAAAAAATCCTCCCTGACTCCAAGAAGCAACCGGAAATTTCTCTGGATCGTGGTAAGCTTTTTTTTTTTTTTATAAAAAAACTTCTCGGGACTATAATGTCAATGAATGAATGTACCGTAAGCAATAAAATTAGAAATGCTTACTGACATCTTGTCATTTACCATGACATGAGTTATTTAGGCGTTTTGCAGCTGTATTTATGTGTGCGTAATAAATAAGATACCTTCTTTATGAGAAGGGTATTTTCAGCTCTACGATGCCAAAATGATGTTTACTGTTCACTTCATTTCTTGTCAAATGTGTTTTACACTGAAATACAGGTGTTAGAAAGAACTGCAATGATGGTTTAATCCAGGGATGTCCATTCAATGACCCTGCAGCTGTTGATGAACTAAACCTCCAGCATGTTTAAAAAAACATCAAATTTACAATAATCTGTGTAGACAGCAGGACTGCTAGGAAAGATGTTCTATAAGTGCAATATCTCTCTCACTTGGTAGATAAAGAATACTGAAGTGTAAGAAATACAGCAAGATGGTTAACATAAATCAATTTCACTTTAAACATCGCAACATCACGCCACGCTCAATCGCCCTGACAGCAGCGACCAGGAAGAGAAGCGTCTGTCAGCGCAGAAGTCCCCTGCTCCTGTTTTTGCTCGCAATGAGCTTGAAACAGGAGCAGGGGGTGTGGAATAGCCAGCGAGGGACCGGGTCAGGTAAGTAAGCTCTTGGGGATCTTGGAACTGTAGGAACCTGGTGAAAGTGAAGTTTTGGGGGGTGATAATCATTATAAAGCAAACTTGTTTTTAGGCTGGACTTTCCCTTTAATATCATTAAAAATATAGTGTATGATAATTGCTAGTTTGAAAATCTGTAAATATGTTGAATTTCCGCCTGCAATCACAATGGATCCACCTGTTGTACTAGATATAGAGTAGCCCCAGCCTGAAAATAACTTGTGATATTTTGAAAGATTACTCCCAAACCGGACATTCATTAAACTCTTACCTGTTCT
This sequence comes from Hymenochirus boettgeri, assembly GCA_019447015.1. Taxonomy (NCBI): domain Eukaryota; kingdom Metazoa; phylum Chordata; class Amphibia; order Anura; family Pipidae; genus Hymenochirus; species Hymenochirus boettgeri. The sequence continues at coordinate 318,728,326 of CM033469.1, forward strand.
TTGCTCCTGAGCATGCTCGTAACCAGCTCACAACAGGAGCCGAGGAGGAGGGACTTTTGATGAGTAATGTTACAAAAGCAAATTATGGCCGTCTGACTAAGTCTGAGTATGCGGACGAAACGCGCCGGCATCTTTTAATGTGTCCAAGTATCATGACCATATTGATCGGTGCTATGTGGTGAGACCCCTCTATGTTGGTAATGCTTTGCCACTGGGTATAGGATGTCTATTGCTAGATACTGTATATATACTGATTTGAATTCATTGCTAACTTTGTATTTATGTGTTTAAGGGTATATTTACCAACTATGTATAATTGTCACCAATTGATGTGTGAATGGATGTATGAGTATCCCGGTATACTATTTATGTTTTGCACTTTATTGATACTGTGGGATGGAGATGTATTTTTAATCTTTTTCTTGCACTTTATTTACCATATTCCAGAATGTTTAATAAAGGATATTTTATAAATATAAATGTTGCTTGGGTGTGCCCTGTTTTATACCACTTCTGTTCTCTTTCTATGGTTATTTATTCAGTGGCAGGAGCACCCCATTTACAGTGGTTAGTGCCGGGTCATTCTCTTTTTCTAGAGAGTGTTAAATTAACACCCTAACAAAAGTCACACCAGAGCTGGCAATTGCCAATAATCGGTAGATGCAATCTTCTAGAACCTGCTACCCTGGGATTAGTAAAGGCCAACAGAAAAGCGCACTACGTCATATATCATTTTTGCCTGATATAAGGGATAATGTGCCCCTTACAGTGTAATATAAGGATATTACGCCAGCGAGGAGTTCCCTGAATATATTGAAGCACAAGGCCATAGGCTGAGTGCTTTTATACAGGGCAGGGAACTCCACTGTGGCGTAATATCCTTATAATATAATGTTAAGGGGCACATTATTTCTTATAATACATAAGTATCTGATTCCTTCACCCCAATCGCATTTTAAATTCTAGCCTTGTCCCACCTTAATTAACCCCCCCCCAACTACGTTCTGTAACTTAAGCCCATTAGAAAGGAACATCCCAGCCCAGCATTGGTTATGAGAGAGATATTGGTTATGAAGTGACAGGAAGCAGCTCAAGCAGGTTTCGTTAGTGAAGTTAAACACTGCAAAAAACACTGAGTCATTGTTCAGGCATGAACACTGGGATGGGAGGGGCAGTGGGATATAAGAACTATAAGAAAACATAGCTGAGTGATTTTTATAAGGAAATATACCACTGCAGCTCCCATTATAAAATATCACACGTATGTATTATAAATATATAATACACAGATGTAATGTGCTCCTCCTATCTTTCTTTGCTGTTGGACTTTACTAACCCCAAGGTATGGAGGATCTGGACCTACATACGGTTAAAGAGGAAGTTCAGTACAAATACATGAACTTTTAACAAAGAAGAGCAGTGTTTTTCCATCCTAGTGACCTTAACCTGCCCATTAAGCATTTTGTCTGTGTATAAATAAATGCTTCCAAAATACCGTCTTTCTGTTTGCAGGACCCCTAATAGAAACAATTATGGTCTTGCCCTTGACTCAGTGCCTGGGTTGATTCAGTTGCTCAGTAGAGATCTGAGCATGTTTGACCCATGCAACAGCCAATCAGTAGAAATTACTGTTAGGAACATTCCAAGAAAGTGGTGCATTCTGGGAATAAGAAGGATCGTTACAGAACCTGAAATGTCAGCTCACTAATGTCAACAGCAGGGAATAGCAAGGGGTAGAAATTCAACAGATTTTTCAAAATGGAAGAGAATATGTAGAATAACTGGGTATGTATAATATAAACTAATTCAATAAAAGTTCTTATCGTTTAAAATGGTGCCAATTTTGCCCCAACCAATCAGTTAGCTTTCAAATGTTAAATAAGATCTGATTGGTTGGGGCAAAATTAGCACCATTTTAAATGATAAAAACTTTTGTTGAATATCCCTGTAAGAATTTTAAAAATAATGATATTTTCCACTGAACTTTCTCTGTTAAACTTACACCCTCCATTCTCCATTTAAACAGCAGGCTTCTCGTTTGCTGCTGATCGGGCTGTCTGTACAGCAATTTTCAGATAATTGTCTTAAATGCAAAGGACAAAAGCATGTGCAGAAACAAACCCAACTGACCCCCATACTCTGTATGGCGATCAGTTGGTTGGCCATAAGCAGTATTACCCTATTGCATATACCTCCCTTTAAGTAAAGGGAGCCAATACTGACAGACAGAAATTTCCCATAGCAACCAACCATTATGCCAACAGCAAGGTGTACGGCCATCTTTATTGTCAAATACAATTCATCCTGAGTTAATGAGATAATTCTTCTTCTTAATATATTTCTATTAATTAGAAATGTAGTAAATTAGTGCAATGTTGCTGTGATAAGGGCTAAAAAAATTAAATGAATATAGGAGTGGATTTAATGATGTACTGTAGATAAAACTCCTTGCACAAAAACAGCTAGATCATTCACATCATTGCGAGCAGATAGGCATAACAATGTGAAATAGGTCAGACTTAAAATGGCTCCTGTCTTAAAAAATTAGGCCACATGTAGCACGACCTGGAAACAGAGTTATAAAGAAATAAAAGAACATTTTAAACTAAAATTAGTCTTGTAAAGGTTGGTTATTGGAATAAAATAAAATAGTCATTGTTATATAAAGTTTATGCTTGTTTTGTAAAATAAAATAATTCTAATTTGTTTCCATGACTTATAGTAGATCAGAAGGAATAATGCATCAGGCTCAGTCTCAGGGGACCCTTTGGTAAGTAATGAATGTCATTAAGTACAATGGATGCACGTTACTTTAAGAGGTGGATTAAACCAATCAGTTTCATTCCATCAGCAAAATATGTTGAAATAATTCTACAACCCAGAAATGCTGGGAGATGTAGTTTATAAACATCTAAAAAGATGCAGGCTGGACATCCCTGGTCTAAGGAAAATAGAAAGGCAGACCCCATGTGTATATATCCATAAAATATTAAGGGCCATATTTATAAAGGCATGGTATTGCTTTTTAGTGATACTGTGCCTTAAATGTTTTAAACGTTTAAATGATTGTTAATTAAAATCGCTATCCTAAATCTACAAAAGCGTTTGGAAATGTACGATGACAATCGGAAATCTACCAGAGCGCTCATAGATTTACAACCCCCCCATAGAATTCCATTATGGTATTTTACTACCGCAAGGTATTCTAAGACCGAACGGTCACCGTAAATGTACAATTGCGGACATATATTTACGGCTAACATGTGATACCGCGCATTTATAAATATAGTGAAAGAGAAAATGTTGATTGGTGGACTGGCTGACAGGTTATAGGAATAGCATGGCTATTAGAAGGAATTGTCTCTTTTTAAAACATTTTGAGATGCAGCCGCTGCCAGCAGCTTAATATAGCAATTCTCAGCAGTTCTGAGTGAAAACTCTAATGATCTAAGCCTCTTTCCTACTCCAACTGTCACCTCTCAACAACACACTGAGATATGGCTGCTGGGACATCTGTGCTTATAGTCAGGGGGCTCTCACATACAAAATTCTTCATTATTTGCTATTACAGCCCTGCTGAGTTTAAGGGATATGCTGGGCAATTTGGTATTAAAATAAAACCTGATTTCATGGTAATAGTATATATAGATAAAAGTATAATATATGCAATAGTCTGAAATTCACAAAAAATTAAGCTGGTTTCACAAAATCGTAAAACTTAAAATCGTAGAACATCTGTATTTTGTCATAAGGTAAAGACACTTATTTTAACCAATCCCAGTCCCATCTGTCCACTTGTCAGGAATTTTCAGGACACTCCCTTTGTCAGCCCAGATAAATGTTTGATTATTATATCTAATTAATTTATACTTATATGTGTAGTTGAGTGCCGGAGTCTTTTGTGTAATGTATAAATTGCCAGTCCTCTTTTGCACCGCACCTGAAAGTAATTTAGAATAAAGGTTTGAGCTGCATATCCTTGAATTTGTATATAATAAATGGCATTACCGCTAAGCTCTATTCTATGCTATGCTCCCTAAGTAAATTCATTCCCCGCCCCTTTAAAGCAGTCCAGATAAAAAGAAGGTTTAGAAGCTCTGTAAGCTCCCATGATTCCCTGGAATAGGTCATACTAAATAAAGAGAGAAACAGGTATGGTCTTGTTCCCCCAGGGATTGTACTTTACGTACTAGGTTAGGACTGATGCTGGGATACTGCCTTCGAGTGGCTCATCAGCTAACGCAAATTTGTACAAACTATGTAACTAACAGTGAGATTCAATAAAGTTCTTATCATTTAAAATGGTGCTAATTTTGCTCCAACCAATCAGATCTTATTTAAAATTTGTAAGCTTACATCTGATTGGTTGGGGCAAAATTAGCACCATTTTAAACTTTTATTGAATAACCCTGCTAATGTATCCATTTTAACTTTAGTGCAGGTAATTACCCTTCATTGCTTGCATATATTTTTGATTGTTATATCTAATTAATTTATGCTTATATGTGTAGTTGAATGCTGCCGAGGATAAAATTTATGGGCACCCAGGTCGGGTTGTTGTTATGGAACCCTTCAGCATAGTGGGTTGAGAGCAGGTAACATTTTTTGCGGGTGCCTAGCTGAAAATTAGACCCATGCAACATTCTAATTTAACCTTTCTGTTGCCATCTGTTGGGGAATTTAGTTCACCCTGTTGAGAAAAGCCAAGCAGGGTCTTGAATTTGAATAGATTTGTGTAGAAACTTGTGCGGGTCAAGTTTCTGTAGAAAGCTGTAGGTGTGAGCCAGGTCGGGCCAGGTAGCGAGTGCGAATTGGGTGGCAGGTCTGTTTTATTTCAGGTGCAAGTCAGGTTTGTTTTGTTCCTGTTAAAAAGACAAAAAAACAAACACATGGGGGCATCACCTGAGATAAGAAAAAAGGTTTATTTTTTAAAGTTGCAGCAACTATGTTACTGTGAAACTCTCTGCAATAAGGAGCATGTATGCAATTTACAATACCTTTTTTTAAAAAATGACTGAATACCATTAAAGTTTCCAACCCACCGCAGTAACTTTTCCCATAAGACCACAACCTGTTACCTGATGTTCCTCAAATGAAGACTTCAGCACCAACTTCGCAAAGTTTCTGCCACCTGATGACTTTGCAAATTTACGAGGTTGCACAGCCACAGAGGAGACAGCTTGGGTAGCCAAACTAAAGAAGAAAGGCCCATGTGTAGTGTGGGATAACTTTGTGCAGGGATAAAGGGGACCAAGGTAAGTATTGTGATCTTAAGGTTTGGGCATATCCTGGCCATGGGGGTGGACAGGTAAATATGCCCTTTAACATAACAAATTTATAAAAAGTTAGTAAAAACTAACATTTGTTGCTGCAAATTAAAAAGTAACTGTGGTCTCCATTTAAAAGACCAAGTGCCCTCCATTTAAAATATTTGTGCCTGATCGGCTGATACTTTGATGTATCGCTTAATCGGCCCTAAAAAAATGCATGACTTTGTGGTGGCCTGCAACTGACATTCGTTTGTCAGACGAACGGGGGATAGGACGTTTCAGAAAACCACAGCCAATCATGTTGTTCTCTATGGCCCGACTGTTCTTTTTCCTGGCAAACCAGTCCCAAATGTTGAATGGTTGGTCGGGATGAAGTATCCCATGATGTGTACCCAGCTTAAGTTTTGGGTAATGCTATATTTTCTGAAGCTAGTTACAGACCTGCGATTATTTTCTGTCCATTCCTCTACCTTATTGGCACTTTAGGAAGGAAAATGTTTTCTTTTTATGCTTGTGGCTAGCTGAAAAAATGATTTAGATGTTCTGGGGCAGGGTTTGTGCTGCAGCTGATGATGCTCTGTCCCAGCGTGGGCATGCTAAAGACTGAGACTTGGGGGTAGAGCAGTGGTGCTCACAGTACTAGGTGCTAGCAAGAAAAAAACACCCTTTACACTGCTGTAACATTAGATAGACTGCAGCTAGAAGCATTATCCTGGAGTAATATTAAAAGTAGGAGTGAGCTCTTTTTAATTAAAAATTTAAAAAAAAATTAAATTAATTAAAAATTTGAGGCCACTTTTACGGAGACCAAAGTTCCCCTTAAACAGCAAGGGCAACATTTTTGCACCACTTATTTCACTCTAATTTTTATTAAACAGTAAAGTATCGTATTGTGCTTACCTGCCATTTGTGGAAATACACAGATAGGCTACATTTTCTCTTTAAGGGCAGTGTCAATTTTAAACAAAATGTAATTATGTGACAGTGAGAAGAAATCAGTACAAGCAATGATGAGTGGAGCTGCTAAGAACGATGAATGACATACACAAGTGTGGCAGGTGCTTTCCTTCTTACTTGGAGCACGATATTTGGCAGTGAGGCTCAAACTTAAAGGGAGCTAATGAGTAAAAGGATCCAAGTGTCATCCACTCAAGTGTTTCAGTATTTGATCCCCTCTAGAGGGGGAATGGATAAAGTGGCCTTAGTGCAAACAATGTTAGCTATTTTAGCAATTGCATTTGCCCCGTGGTTATGTTCTGTCAGTAATGCCAGGTCCCTATTTGTCTTTTTTGCAGTTCATTTTTCAGTACTGACACAAAGCATGTGTATGCATTAACAAACAAAGCAATGCAAACATTCTTTAGAGTGTAATGAGAGCAAACATCTAGGAAAATACATAACAATGTTCTTGCTTTATTTTTTCCATTAAATTCACTTTTCAGTAAATAAGTTTCAAACTTAGGGGCATATTCACTAAGCGCGGCATTGAAAACTTCTGATAGCTCATGTTTTCATTAATAAACGTCCGCGGTCACACGTTTATGACTGCCGCCATACCATCCGGTAGTAAACTCCCTCAATGGTATTGTATAGGCGATCGTAATTGTTCGGTCTTGAATGTAATTTAACGCCTGCAATAATAATTGTACGATTGAGGTGAAAGAATTGCAGATTGTTAAAAGTGCGGTATTGCTACTTACCGAAACGGCGTCTTTACGAAAAGGGCCCTAAAAGACATATTTATAGACCCGTGGTATCACATTTTAGCGATAACGTGGGTTAGTTATTGTATGTTGTATGTACATTTACGACCGAACATTCAGTAATTACCGAACGTTCAATAATTACCTAATGTTCTGTCGTAGAATACCATGCGGTAGTAAACTACAGCAATGGTATTCTATGGGTATTGTAAATCTACGATTTTGTTATCGTACATGTACGATCGGTATCAGTAACATAGGTTCGTATTGTAAATGTACGATAACCATCGTAAATGAACTATTGCTAAACTGATCGGAAATTAACAATCAGTTTAATGATTGTTTTACCGATCGTTATAGGCGGGGTATCACTAAAAAGCGATAACGCGCCTTTACAAATACGGCCCAAAGGGTCATTTAGATAATTGGACTAATGCTGCTGTTAGTGCAAAATCTTTAACCAGTTGCAAAGGATTAAACAATATATAAGAGTTGGAGGAAATACAGTACAAGGTGCAAAAATTTGCCAGGGTTTTTCGCAGATAATACTGTATTTGATTGGTTGCTGCAGATGAATACTACAGGCAAACTTTCGCACCTACAAAATAAGGCAGCAATCCAGCATCATTTACTTAATATTTTTTTTATATTTCCCCAGATACACGTGGCTGAAAATGGTTACAAGACTGGGAAGCCAAAGCACTGCCCTACATTTTGACTGAAAGTAGGTAATGGTGTAGGGTATACATGCCATTCTTAGTGGTTGTGTTGCCCTATGTCAAGGCCTAGGAAGCCTTGTCTGAAATACAGCCAAGACAATGACAGAAACCTGATAAATATACCAGCATCCATGAAATCCAAATACATGAAGATAATACTCACATACACATCTCAGCTCACCTACAAAATTGTCTTGGCTTTCATGTAAAATTTTCTATTTTTGCCTTATCTAGCTGCAAAGTTTTATAAAATGCCTTTAGATCTTTTTCAAAGGAATGCTATCTTGTTTGATCTGGGGGATTCCTATTATAGACACAGCTTTGTGTTCTTACAATCCTAGTAAGTATACCAGAATTCGAAAGCATGATATTAATAGATTAGAAATTAATAAGGCAGTCAGTTTTTATGATGGTGACATTGGGTACATGATCTATGTGAGTCCTGTTGTCATTGCAGGTTACAAGCTGAACGCTGACAGTTGCAGTATGGGGGTAACTATGGTGGCAGTTGCGTAACTCGAAAACACCCCCCCCCAGCAAAACTATGATGGGGCACCTATCAGTGCTTCATCCAGTGGTTGTTTGGGATGAGGCTATATCTGTCATAGGAAAAATAAGAAGACGGGGCCCCTTTGGCCCCCTGCAGTTGCTCCCCTTAATGGTGAGTGGGGTAATATTGTGATCTAATACACGTTAATATGGGGTGAGGTGATGTTCATTTACAGAGGTGGAACCTTTATTACTCCTCCCAGACAGTGGGTTTTGGGGATGGGGTGCAAACTGTACCTTGATCCAATCTGCAGCCCCTGGTCTTGGAAAAGAGAAATCCCTAGTAGGATAAGTATCGGTGTTCCCAGACCCCTGAGGAAGGGAGGCTTGCCCTCCTGAAACATTGGGCTTTCTGTCATGCTAATAAATCAGGGTTTGTTACCCAAATTCACCTGCTCTCAGTGTGGCATATGGCGTTCTTCTATTTGTAGTTCTACCCAGACCCACAATATCATTTAACGGGATAGAAACACTATGGATTGAAACTAATCAGGTGTTTTTATGGCCCTGAAATCCTTACAGACCTGGTGGGTTTTATTAACATTTCTGTGTCAACTCTGACCCCATAACACGTTTATATTACAAAAAGGTAATATGAAAAGCTAGAAGGTTGAAAGAAAGGTTAGAAGGTAGCACCTTCCAGACTGGGGTTATCTTGACGTGGTTGGAAGGCTTTTAATTTATGTCATCACAGTAATGTATACTAAAACCCCTTTATTTATAATGTATGTAAGTTTGCAGATCATACTACTATATAGTATATGGGGCCCAGGAGTGTGCATTGATTATCTTTTCTTTGTTTGTATAAATCATTGACCAGATCAGCAGATCTTCTGCTCCAATTAGGTTGTCCACAATATGTTGTGTCATGTTTCAGCTATAATTATTAAAGTAATTTTGCATTGCACTTAATCAGTGTGCCTTCTGTTGTGGATTATTTAAACAGAAAAACTACTAGAGCTGCGACAGAGTACTTCTCTTATGGAAGAAAATTATATGGTGAAGGAGGTGGAAGAACCTGTGCTTGTAATCCTTGAAGAATACTTTGTTGATTGACCCTGGGAATGTCTGGGTCTTGTAGTGACATCCCTCCTGATGAAAGGTCTTTCAGGCAGAATTCATGGATAATTTGAAGCTCAAATAGTAGACTATAGTCTAGGTTGGGAAATTTTTGGGTCTCACATTCTTGCTGTCATAAGCCAACACAGTCTTTGGATGTTTGAAATATAATTAAAAGGCTAACATATAATTAATACAGCTCTACTAGCTGTTTTAGATAAAAGTAATCTAATCAATTAAATGGTAAAAATATCTCCTTGTTAAGCTTTAGAAAGCATAAACAGTAGAGGAACAGCAGTGTCGGCTATCGTATCTTAAACTGAATAATTATGAGGGTATGATCCATGGAGTCAGGAGACTTGGATGGATAACCTGTAATTGAAAGCAGGCTGGGGTTTAAGCCAGGAGCCAATAGAGCGTGCATGTCTAAAATTCCTATGTGGTTTCTGAGAACCAACTTGTCCACTTTGATAAAAGTTTTTAAAAAATTAAAAACTTTGGAGAACTCATCAAGTGCCCACCAATGCGAGAATAGCTTGGATGGTGATGCTTTTTAAGGTTCTCATTTATCCAGGTCATGGTATATCTGTTGTATTCAGTTATGGACTGTACTTGAAGTTTAGTTCTTGAAGATGTTTCGCTAGTCATCTGACTGGCTTTCTCATTTCAGAATGACTTGTACAAGAATCTGTTGGCAATTATGTACCATAGAAAGTCCCAATTAGCATTTCACAGCCAGGTGTTAGGGATCTTCTGAATGCAAGGTGTGCATTGTGGCTAAGAGGTGTTATAGGAATTGCCCAGGGTAAGGTGTCAAAACAGCACTGGTGTCCTATGATGTGATATCTCTCTTCACCTTTATACCCACCAAGGAAGAGCTTACAATCTAAGCACATTTATTTGACACATACAACCTATCTTTATGTCTTTATTATGTGGGGGAAACCAGTGTGCCCGGCAGAAACCCACGCAACCAAGGAGAGAACATACAAACTCCTTGCAGATGTGCCCAAGGGTGGAATCAAACTCAGGACTTCAGCGCTGCAAGGCATCAGTGCTAACCACTGAGCCACCGTGCTGCCTACGGTTTGGGTATGTTTACAGGTCTGGGTTTGCGTACAGGTCTGGGTACACGTACAGGTCTGGATATGTGTCCAAGACTGGGTTATGTTCAGGTCTGGGTATATTTACAGTACTGGGTTTGTGTATAAGTCTGGGTACGTGTATAATTTTGGGCTGGGTACGTGTACAGTATTGGGCTGGGTATGTGTACAGTTACGGACTGGGTATGTGTACAGGTGTGGGTACATGTACAGGTCTGCGTGCATGTACAGGTCTGCGTGCGTGTACAGGACTGGGTGCGTGTACAGGTCTGGGTACATGTACAGTTGTCCATAAATGAATTTAGTAGATAAAAGACGCTGTTTGGGGCAGATTCATAGCAATTCAATGTGCTTCAGCTGAGTTAAAACTTGCAGGCATTCTATTGAGTAACAGGTATTAGGTTACAGGTGAACTTATCCTTTAAATTAGCATTGGTGAGAGAGCGAGAGAGAGACAGAGACAGCGTGTGTGCGTGTGTGTGTGTGTGTGTGTGTGTCTCATTGTCCTGTATTGGATTCTAGTTTCTGGTCCTGGAAGGACATTTATTGCTAAATAGACACTTACTGACAATTCACATAAAAGGGAGCTAAAAAAATGAAAAGACTTTCCCCACACCAATTGATCTTGCAGTGAAAGGAAAGTACACACACACACACAACATAGTCACACAAACAGACAGACACACACAAACATGGACACACGCACAGACACACACAAACATGGACACACACACAAACAGACACACAAGACAAAACACACACAAACAGACAGACACACACGCAAACATAGACAGGCACGCAAACATAGACACGCACACAGACTCACACACACACTCACTATATCTAACCTTAATGAGGGGGGTAGAAGGAGACGAGAGGAAACCCCATGTAGTGTGACGTATTAGCGCGAGCCCCGCCCCTACCAGTTCAGTGACATTGCTGCTCACTACATGAACCATTTGTCTCTCCCTTTAGAATGTATCCTGTCACGTGATAGCTGTAATCGGATCCCTTGAAGCCCTTTACAAGTTTATTGGGAATTGACTGGCTGCAGTTGCCGTGAGCCGCCGGTAGGGTTCCCCGTCCCCCTTTATCCCACATCTTCTCTCGGTTTCCCTCTCCAGTCAGTGACAAACAGCCCAATACGAGGAATCCCCCCGCAGCCCATTGCCATTTTCCTTATTAGGAGCTGAGGAAATTAACAACCTGCTACATCCATCCCCCCTCCCCTTTGCTTTCTAACAAACCTGTCACTACTCTCCCTCTCTATCTAGTCAGATCTTCCAGCTCAGACCCAGCAAGGGTGATGGATATTTGGACAGTTTCATTGAGAATCCTGCTCTTCCCTTCAGCCTTGGTGATCTGCTCTGATCTCTTTCATTCTGGTGAGTGCAGGAGGGTGAATGACAGGGACCTGTGCTACTGACTGACCAGCAGCCTCCAGTCCTGTCATTGGTGCAGAAGAGATTTGGGGGAGAAAGGGAGGGAGACGGGACTGCAAAGTGCACAGTGAATGGATTAGGAATAATGGGTAAACTCAGGTTACTGTGTGTTCCACTGGTTGTCCTGTGCCCCTGGGGCTACCCCAGGTAATGAAATAGCAGATTACTAACACATTAAGCTTAATGGTGCAAGATTGATATTTTTGCAGCACAAGAAAGTTCTGCATTTGATTGCTTATGTGACATTTGTGCTGCTGATGTAATGACAATGTGTGACATTTGCTGTACCTTATTATATCTTATTGTAAAGTTTTTTTTATTCTTGTGTATCATACAAGTGATAGACATAGTTTCACGAAGGCATCAGTTTAATGAAACAGAAAATACAAGGATTATTCTGTAATTAGGTGGAAGGATTCTGCTACAAGGTTTGACTACTGTCATGTAAGGTGGTATATATATTTTTATATATATATATATATATATATATATATATATATATATATATATATATATATATATATATATATCCTTGGAGTGTGAGCTCTGCTTTATATATGGATGTTTATTCCACCTTTACGGTAGTGTAAAACGAAAACTAGAGTAAATATTAAAATCTATATAGTAAGTAACCCGTTTTAGCATTAATTGTAATATTCTCTTAAATTTTTACTGTAAGTCTAATAGCTTTTATAGAACAGATTGTAAGTTAGCAGTTCAGCACTGAGTGATGTGCCTACAGGTGCATTGTCTGGTCTGTTCCCAAAACCTCATTGAAGCAATGTGAACTGTTAGTATGATCACTGTTAAGGTACACTTTTCAGATTACCCTTGTCAAAGGTAGAGAAGGTGGATGTCAATGTGAAGAGTATAACTCCATAGTTCAAAGAGATATCTTGCTGACCTGAAAACAAAAAAAAACCTGCATTGCTTGAACAACCTGAAACCTTACCCTTTGGAGGCATTTGTCTTCACTGGTTTACTAGTGGAAAGTCCATTTAAGGGTTATACATGTACATTATCTGTCTGTCTGTCTATCTATCTATCTCCATCATGTATTTATTTATCTATCAATCTGTCTGTCCAGTACCCATACCTCATCTCTCTATCGCTGTCTAGCTATCATCTATCTATCTTTTCATCTATCTATCTATCTATCTATCTATCTATCTATCTATCTATCTATCCAACTATCTTTCTTTATTATCATTATATTTAAATAATCTATATAATATACAATTCAGTGTTCTCAATGGGTATCTATCGATCTACAATCTATCAATGTATCTATCTATCTATCTATTTATCTATCTATCCTGTAAATTAAATAATAACTCTGGTACAATACTACACTATTTATCAAATCTACCTGTTTTGCATTCAAGCAACTAATTTCCTTCATATTATATTTTGTTAGTGCTAAAAGGATACCAAAGATCAGATATAAGAACCGATTAAACATTCTGCAGCAGCTTTGCTATTAATTTCACATAATCAATATTCATACATATGACATTGGTTGTGTCTTACACGGTTCCTTCTGTTTTTAGTTATGGCCCCTTTGCATGCTGTAAAATGTCTTTCTTTTATTGCACCCAGAGGATAAAGCATTCAGTACCTAATAACATTTGACAGTGTTGCAATGTTTGATGACACAAATGTCAATAGACCAGAGTTATGATGTATAAAATGAAATTGATTGATCTGCAGCTCTCATTTGATTGTCATGGTCTGCCAGAATCTTACTCTCTTTACATCAGATGAAGTGTGCAGGGTTAGATCTCCTGGTGTGGAGAAAATTGTGAAAGTAACATTGACTGTTGTTTTTCTAAGAGGAAGATAATATAAATTAAAAGTACAGATCAAATTAGCTGAAAATATGCACTGACAATTCTAATTATAATAATGCTTAACATGACATTTTAGCTGTGTTTTTCCACCAGCAGGAGCTATAATTGTTAACTTTATTTTTTAAGGTTCTAAACCCTGGAGGGATCTAAATGAGAACGTTTCTCTAATTATTTCCTAGTAATATGCTGGTGTAATGTGCTTGTCTTAGCTACATTCCTTTACTGATGTGTAGTCTGGCCACTTCATTCATTCCCTCTCACTCCATGAAGTATGATGGCAAAGCATTCTGATGGGCTAAAAATATTTATATATATAGGATAGAAAGTTTAGGTACAGAGCTGTTTTTTGTCATAGTGTTGATGATTGCTTTTAAAATGTTTCCATAGCGGGTTTGAGTGCGAGAGAATGGGATGACAGGAAGAAATTGGCCTTAAGTTATTTATCTAAGATATTTTTTCTTTAAAAATGAAGTGTGGCCCTTGATGTGTTCATTCCCCAGTTTTCATCCCATACAAATCCTATAATCCTTTGTGATCTGCACCAAAATCTTGGTATTGAACTTTATTTTCATAGATAGCACTGAATTTGTGCTGCACTTTGCAGTATATCTGTTTACATTGGGTCCTGCCCAAAAAGCTTACAAGCTTAGTGGGGGAAACCCATAAGCACATTGTACATTTCTAAACTGGAAACTTCCAGCAATACATGGAATGGCGATTTTTTTATTATTATAGATAAGTAATGAGATCACCAAATACTATAATCAGTTTTAACCATTCTTAAAGTTCTGTTGCATGTAATAGTGAGTTCCACTATTTAGCACTGTAATTGTTCCTCTGTCTTGTCAGTACTTCCTGTATCTTTACAAAAAACAACAACTTTACAACTTTAATTTATTTGGTGTAATGTTGCAAACATTTTACTTATTTTCCATGCATGTATTTGTATCAAAACACTACCCAATACCACCCTCTATATTTAGCTGCTATCCCTCCGCCCCATGTAAGACTTATCCACTTTATATGAACCACTCCCTACCCTAAAGGTTCGTTCCCTCCTTATTAAAGGATCTATTACTTTTTAGCTTCTGGTATCACAACTTCTTTCTATTCATTAAGGTTCAAACTCCATGTTCTTCCAGCCTAGGCTGGCCTAGTGCTTCAGAATTTTATTCTCCTGTACAGTCTGCCACAAACACACTAATCATGTTGATCCCCTATGACCTCATCTTGGTATATTTCTTTCTTTACAGGTTATTTTGCGTTGAAAAAAAATGTTGGCGTGTTTATTAAAAAGATATAGTGTAGTATTTGAGGTTGAATAAAGACATACGGCCATCCAGTCCAACCCATCTAGCAATATCCTCATTTCCTGCCTAACTGTTGATCCAGAGGAAGGAAAAAAAAAACACCAAATCTATGAGGGGGGGAAAAATTCCTTCCTGACTCCAAGTGGCAATCGGAAATTTCCCTGGATCAACTCTACTTTATGTATCAATACCAGTAACTTGCAAAATTCCTTCTTTGCAGAAACTCATCCAGCTTTTTATTAAACTGACCAATGAACCTGCCATAACAACGTCCACTGGAAGGCAGTTCCATAGCTTTGGTACATATAGAATGTATGGTATCACTTTATTAACAATATATTATTAATTCTGAATAGTTACTAAATACTGAGGCACTATCCTGTCAGGAAAGTTTAATTTCTGGCCAGATTTGACCAACCAACAGCTACTAAAATGTTATGAATTGAGTGATGCATTTAGGATCAGAAACCATGAAAATACCTAGCAGCTGGTTAAGTTTAAACAACATATTCCAATATTACAGCGATTTTTTCTGTAATTCCTAACAGGGTGCTTAGAAAGTACAATGTAGTTTATAGACTTCTGCTGTATTTCACACTTATGTAATGCAGTAATCACAATCAGCAACATAATGTAGAACTGATGGAATGAGGTGCACAGTGGTATTATCAGTTATGCTAAGGGAGAATATGTGACATTTCACATAAACTATATATATGTTCCATGTGTGAAACACTTGTTTATTAAAAAAAATCCTTTTGCTAATCATCACATTCGTTCTTTTTCTCATCATGTTTGGGTTTATTTTATTGAGTTGCTTTGGTCACAATTTATTTTTACAAACTGTGGTGGTAATCTTGTTCACTTTCTTGTTGTGTTACACAGCCATTACATTCCCCCAAATGCCAATTACTATTCGAAACTCTGTCTAACAAATCTAGACAAACATCTCTTAATCCAAAAATTGTCTTTAGAGATGGGGCCCAGAAATGGATTGACCTGAACTATTAAGGAACGACCCTATTCCCTGGACATTCCATTTTAATTTACACTGATGACATCATTGCTATTTATCCAATGATGTGTCCTAGAAGTAACTCAATAATCATTGACAGCCATCAGTGCACATAGTTAAAGAAAGTGAGATTTTGACCTTTTTAAGAACTGTGTATTGATTTTTTTTTTGTGGACATATACAGCACATGGATCAGCTTAACAGCAACAAAGTACACTTTGCACAGGTGGAAAAATACTATAGAAGAAGAAATAAGATGTTTTTTTTTACTTTAGTTATAATTGGACTTTATAAATAGCCTTCCATTTTCCAAATGTTTTCACACATTAAAGGACAACTCCACCCTCATAATGACATCTTTTAGAAATAACGGCCTCTTTAAAATATGGTATATCCTTTTTTGTCCTCTTGAGTCATTACTGTATGCCTGCTATGCTTCTGGATAACTTGTGGAAATTGAGCATTTTCAAGACCTGGTTCTAAACTTGAGCAAGTTCAGAAGAGGCAGCTAGGGGATAAGCATTCAGTCATTGGCTGTGATGTCAACAATTCATAACTTGCTAACTAAACCCATGAAGCAAAAACAGGGGGCAACAGGACATTGTGCAGTATTTCATGTTCATGACTTATATATTTTAGATGTAAAACTATTACAGTTTAGGGTTTTAGGCGTGATTTACCTATATATAATTTTTTCATTTGAGGGCTGGACTTGCCCTTTAAGTCGGCCATAAACTACAATGTTCCCAACAGTTCTACCACTATAGGACCACTGCCCAATTATTTTACGATCAACATTCCACCACAAAATGAATAGGCCAGATGGGGAATGTCACGGGAACTTTGGAAGGTAAAACCACCAGTTCTATATTTAGGTAGATTTGCCTATCAAATATCAGATCTATCTAATATCTTACAAGTGTATGGCCAGCAGTGCAATTAAGGTTTCATGGGATGAACATTAAGGCACGGTGTATAATGCAGGGCCTTATTTAGAAATAAATGATCTACCATGAACCAGAATGATGAGTGCAGTTTGATTTGAAATGCTGAAATCCTATTGACTGTGGATTTAGATACAATCAAAGAATTAAACATTGAAATATGAAATCCGATTTATAAATAAAGTAGAAATTACATTCTTTAAAAATATTGTTTGCCTCAAAGAAAATAATTGCTTAGAATTGGCAAAGCAATAAGGTCATGTAAACGCTGAGAAACGAATAGAAAACACAGCGACCCATCCATGATTACTGAGAAGCAGAATTATGTCATTTGTGTCCATTCTGCTTTGTGAGGGTCTGATTACATAGATTGGCTCATCAGGTGCTAATTTCATGATGTTGCAGACCGGGAAATAACACATAATCTGAGGTTTCCAAGCAAATCTCTTCTAGTCTGCAGGTGCTCTACTCTAATACGCTGCTGGGATATTTGCCAAATGATATGTTGTTCTTTTTATTGATAGACTGTTGTGGGAAAAGTGCCAAGTGGCAGGCATATGACATGGAAACTCTATCCACTTACAAACTCACATACTTTTCAACAGTAGTGTGTTTACGCCTGTCTGTCTGTCTGTATATCTCTCTGTCTGTCTGTCTGTCTATCTATCTATCTGTCTTTCTGTCTGTTTGTCTATCTATTTATATATCTATCTGTCCATCTTCACACACAAGCTTCCACACGAAATATCATCATAACAAAATTTCCATTAGTTCATCCGAGGTCTTCCTGTATAAATGAATGTCTGCTTCTCTATACATTCTACTAATCTACTAATTCCCCCAGTTTATGACGTGGTGGTCACAGTGGTATTCGCTTGGAGCATTATTGTTTTAAATATTTGCAATTCATTTAACAAGTAAAAATAAAAGGTTTGATTCTGGGCACGATGTTCCTTAAAAGACAGATGTTTTTATATACTGATGGGAGAGTGACAATAAATACTCAAATATTTATAGATTTGTGTTCCCACCTGTTCATGTGATATTTACTGTGTTCTGTGAATGGCAGACTGTGCTAAAGCCTCCATTCAAAAAACATAATGGTGTTATTGTGCTGCTCGTTTTGCCATTACTATTTGATAAGGTGATATATCGCTATAGCTGTATATCCCTTGGTTTTTATATTGCTACTGCAGCATCATATTCATCAAAGTCAATATAATTCTGTTATACCAAAAGACAAATTCCAGCAGAATCCACAACACCATATAAATAGTAATTAATAAAACTCAATATCAATAGGTGTTTCAATACAGAAAATGTGAATAATTATTATCATTATTATTCATTGAGTTATATAGTGTTTGTATGTATTGTAAAGCTCTTGGGACAGATTTAGGGTGAGGGGGTGGACTGTTTTATGGAGTTAAAGTCGCACTAACCGATTCAATATCGTTAGCGTGGCTTTAACTCCTTAATTGTGCCAGCTTCGCAGGTATCCCGAAGACAATGCCGCATCCTGTGTAAATAATTCAATAAGCGAATATTTTATTAGGAGGGGATAATTTACTAGAGCGATAGGGGCTCTGGGTAAATCTCAAGATTAAACTGGTCAAGGGAGTAGTGAAGTTACTGTAATTGCTTGTGCAATTTTCTTAATATTTGAGAAGGCCCACAAACAATTTGAACATTCCAATTATCTATGCAGTATTTTATTTCCTTGTTCTTTCTAGAGAGTGGAGCTTTTTTCTGGCAATCCTTGTAAATGTGCCACACTGAGGCATGTAGAGTCTGAGATGTAGTAATTGGGGGGTTGCAGTTTTTCTAAGCAGGGGCACTTTTTTTTTTGCTGCCTGAGCCAAACTTTTGAATGCCGCCTTTGATTATTTATGTGTCCAAATAAAATTATTTTAACAACATCATATCTTTTACTAGGAAAATTTCTTTTTTTTCTTGACCGGTTAAGGAAAAAAAATCCCCCCCACTACTGCCTGTCTGCCGCTTTTCTTCTTCAGCGCAGGGGTACTGCCTCAGACAAATGTCTCACTCTGCCTAATGGTAGATGTGACCCTTTTTTTTCTATGAGAAATGCAAAAGTTTGCTAATGGTAATTGAGGTAAAAAAGGTTAGACGTTAGGACCTTCCAGACTGGGGTTACCTTGACGTGGTTGGAAGGCTTTTCATTCATGTGATCACAGTAATGTATACTAAAACCCCCTTTGTTTATAAAGTATGCCAGTGTGCACATAATATGATATTGTATGGGGCCTAGGAATGTGCATTGATTATCTTTTCTATGTTTGTATAAATGTTTGACTAGATCAGTAGCACTTCTGCTAAATGTAGTTGTAAATTAGCCTAATAGGAGTGCTTCCACAATCCTTGTATTGTATGACCCAGTTTCTGAGCATTACATAGTCCAAATCTGGGATAAATTTGCCGGAATGTTAAATATTTAAAATGAAAGACTTCAGATTGCTTGGGAATTTCATTGCAACCCTTCCTAATTTGATTGCTTCTCTTAAGATCGTTTCTAAAGTGTGTTTCTTTCTTGTCATTGGCTAATGTCTGTTTCTTTCTAGTCATTGGCTAAAGTGTGTTTCTTTCTAGTCATTGGCTAAAGTGTGTTTCTTTCTTGGCACTGTGAACACATAACTGAACACTCGAGACCAGCAAACTGCCAATACGTTTTTAGTGCTTTTATAAAGGTGGTAACACTTGCTGATGATCAATTAATCAAGCGTATTTTATTAACAGCACCTGGCAGTTACTTGCCCTCTTAGTTACTATGGAACTTTGTTTTGTTGTATAAACAATTACATGATCAAATCTGTAGTGTAACATTTTACACCTGAGGCTGGTTTAAATTATTTTTTTTGAACCTGGTAAAGACCAGATGATATTTAATTGTTTCCTGATATTTAAAACCTTGTCATTAAAGGTGTACTTTCTTTTTCTTGTGACTGGAAATAGAACATTCATCACAAGGTGCTTTATCACGTAGATCTGGGCACTGAGCGATTTTATCAGCAGCAAGTTGGCTTTCAACAACAAAATAAAATATTTTTGCACAAAATGCTTTCCCTTTATTTTGCTGTGGACTTGGTTAGATTGGTGCTGAAGTGGTGGTGTTAGTATTAACATATTATAGAATGTTATGAAGATAATTTGAGTTTATAATAAGTGGCTGACTATTAAAGCTACCCACACCATTAAAGGTAAAGACATCGCAGCAACCATGAATCCTGGATCACCTTTTCTCTCCTCCTTTGTTAGGATGACCACATTTTGATTGTGGTAATTGTGATTGTCGTAATTAAACAATCGTGGTTGTTAAAATAACGAGTGCTAAAGGCATGGTATCTTACAATAATGATACATCTTTATAAAGACAATAATATTTGTAATAAAAATAATTCTAATCATTGACATATTTAACGGAAACAATATTGTAAACTAATCAGTAATATATTCTATGCACATAATGGTAAAAGGGCTTCTGATGATATTAACATATTTATGTTCTGTAATTACCATTTGGTGTAAGTATACTAAATGACATCACATTTAGCACAATAGACAGACAGGTGTCTTTAGAGACTGGGCAAGCAGATGTTAAAGCTTTATTAAAGAAGAATGAATTTGGTGATGAATCAGTATGTTTTGAGTAGAGATAATTAAAAATGAAGATGACTGCGTAGGAGGTGCCAAACTAGTTAGGTAAATTCCTTAAAATAGACAAGACTGCAGAATGGAAAGTTAAACTGTCCAGAACTATCAGTCTATAGCTAGGTACACACACTTACAATAATACGGCACATGTGTGGTAAAAAATTGTCTGATCCTACTGCTGATAGCGTCCCCATGTCACCTGAATGATCTCCCTATACAAAATGTAGGGACCACATATCAGGAATGTGTGTAGGTATTATTAAGCCAATGACATAGAGCTGTCTGTCATCTGCAAAAATCCTTAATGTGTGTACCCGACATAAGGCTTCTTTCACACTACAACGTGCTGTAAAACGTATATGCGTTATCATGCGATGTGTGCGTTTTTGCACATTTTTTGTGTGCGTTACTGTGTGCTTCAATGCGTTTTTGTGAGTTTTCTTTGCTAGAGATTATGGAAACATCGCACAGAAACGCACATTCCAATAGCATACAAAGCGTTAGTATGCGATTTTCCCAACACTCCCATTGACTTGTATTTATGTCGTTTGGCTCGCCAGCACGTAAAAATGCATGCAGCCATGCGTTGTAAAAATGCATGCAGCCGTGCGTTATCGCAGCACTATTTAATGTAACACACTAGTTGGAACAGGACTCATTGGATTGTATAGAAATATTAAAGCCTCTACGCTATCGCCTACCGTATGTGCTGCTTTAAAACGCTAAACAAGCCTAAAGAGCTGCTTATTTCAAGGATTGGAGAACTGAATGTATCCAATGGGCCATACTTGATTATCATTTGCATTTTCTCAAATGAGGGATGGAATATGGAACTAATAATTATACCAAGCGATTCCAGCCAAAAATATACATGTGGCAAATAAGTAAAATATTTTACTACATTTTAGTTATTTTCACTTCTTACTCCCCTTAGCAGATGGAGGAAATTGGGCAGCTATTCCTAAACTACGAGTCTGAACTTCTCCTTTATATGTTTAAGATACATATATTAGGATCTGATATTAGGCAGATCTCGTCATATCCAATGGGATTGGTCTTATATGTGCCATGTGTATGGCAGGCTTGATCTCCAAGTTTCCAAAAAGGAACATCATATACTTATCATTTAAAGGGCATCTATAGTGAAAAAAACACATTCCCCTTTGCAAAGTTAAATTCATGTACTCTGTGCTGCCGTAATCCTATCTGTGTCAGTGACTTTTGTTTAACCATGGTGTCAGATCTCTGTGCAGCACTCCCCCCTTCCCCCTCCCCTCTGTTACCTCCTCCGTGTCTCAACTCCGGCTTGCCGACAAGCTTATCATGTGCAGTAGGAGTTAAAAGTTCAACATCCTGAAAAACACACCCACGCACAGTGGCCAATAGAAAGCAAGCTTTTCTGGAGACACGGAATAAGGAGAACAGTACAGTTTACGATCTCTCACTTTGTGGCCCATCATCAATCAGTGAAAGCTATTAAGAAGGGGGGTCAAGTGCAGCCTTATATCTACCAACAAAGCTACCTCTCTCCCCCTGTTAATGCTCTTATCTCTATGTTTATTATAGAGCAGGGAGGGGGGATCACGTCACAGGGATTTGATTGACAGTCCAAGTAGGAGTAGAGGAATGCAAGCACGTATTCTTCTAACTGGTGTATCTCAGGACAGAGAGGGAATCTGAACAAAGTGAAGACACTCTGGGGGTTGGGGGAATTATAGAACACATGGAAAAAAAGAATAAAAAGTTCATTTTTCCACTATAGATGCCCTTTAAACCTGTTATTGCTACATTAAAAGCCTTTAATGCATGAGAACTTTCATTTTACTTTTTACAGTTTCTTTGAAGCATCTCAAAGGAAAAGAAGTTTCAGCTTTAACTTCAAACGTAGCTTTATTTAGAAAATAGGTGAATTGTGTTCACTTTGATGATTTTGGTTTATGTAGCTTTTACCTGAATAATTGTCAATGTTTTGTGAATTGTAAAAGAGCAAACCTGTTTGTCTGGTTACGTTCTCCATGCAGACATTAAAATGAGAAGATTTAAGCCCACGTAGCACAAGGCATTGTTAGAATACATTGCCCATGGCACCCAGAAGGAGATACATATAACCTTTCAGGTCTGGGGATACCTGACTGAACTGACTGACCCAGCTATAGGAATCCTTTTGGCTGGGGGTCACATGGAGTAAAGTTGGGGAAAAACAGGAATATTTGAATTTGAATAATAATCGAAACTATTATTAGAGAGTAGAACTAAAGTGATGGACTATGCTCTTAGCACAAATTATTTGTGTATTGGTTAAGGCCGTGTGTATGAGGCCCTATGTCTCATACACACGGGCAACACGGAACAACGCGCAATGGCATGTGCCTTGTAAGCACTATCACATGTGTATATGAAGCTTTACTAATTACTTTTATTTGTTTATTTTTCCTTAACTGTTTTCCATTCAGTTTAATAACACAATAATATGTATGAGAAATACAGTTTAACATTACCATGAATCCTTACTTATTTGTTTTATAAATTCCATTTATTTTATTCTTTATATAAAATTAGTAGCGATATGTAATTGGCAGATTCACTAAATCTAGTTTTCATAAGCCCTTTAAAGGAGAACATAGCAGTGGGGGAGCAGGTCTAAGCTTGTGCCACCCCTCCTGGCAGAAGGGCAAGAGAATTTGCAGGCGGAGACAATTTGATGTCGGCTTTTAGCAACTGTTAACATATATAAGATATAAACATTCGGATTAGATTGTTGCAGAATTAAAAAAAATTTCTTTCAGTTTTCATTAAACGGATTTGACGCTTTAAAGGGAATTTTTTTTAATTTGGCATAATATTTTAAAAGGACAACAAAACCCACCTCTACTACCCTAAACTGGAAGGGGGGCAGCCATCCATGAGGGCCACACTAGTGACACCATTCTAAAGGACAAGGTTACTTTGCTTCACTTGGCCCCATCTTTCCTCAACGCCCTGATCTGCTTCATCTCCACCTACTACCACCTTATACCCCACTGACCATGACACTCATGCAAGCCACCAAATAGCGAGATTGTCGGCTATGCCCGTCTATGCCCTCATCCATTGGTTTACCCTAGATCACTGGTAATAACTCCCTAAACTTACAATCTCCTGTCTGAGCTGATTCAGCCCCTTCTTTTGTCCCTCTATAACACACTCTAGGGTGGTGAGGATTTTTAGGTCCTAATACTGGTTACCTTTAATGGGAAGGGGAGTAGTTGGGATGAGTTTTGTTGGTAATGTAAGAAGATACATCTAAACCCAGGAAAACAAACTCTAACCATGAATTCTCAAACGTCATAGGGGACCCCGGCAATGCTGGGAGTTGTAGTTTTCAAACATCTGGAGGCACACAATTGAGTATCCCCACAGGCATTCCTAAATTGCACTGTCAAATGCAAAAAATACTCAAAAGAAGGAGAACAAGGTTGTGCAAGAAGAAAGGCAACAAAAAGTTGTACGCTGTAAGTGGTTTATGGACTTTTAGGTGCCCGACATTATGGTGCAGTGTGGAGCACCTGATTAAGTATTATTTGTTGTTAAAAGTTTCTATTCCACAGGGGCTGTATAATCTACCTATACTAGGCATCCATCTATGGTAGCAACTACCGGTATATATTATTATTGAACTGTATTTATGGGAAGGATTACATACAATCTCAGTCCTTATTTGCAAGCTTTATTTGGTCGAGCAGTTTTTTCCAACTATTTTTATTATAATTCTGTTAGTGTTTTCACAATAAACATTATAATCTGTCTCTTCCTGTGTCACATTGCACATGTGCATCCACAGGGCTTCTGCTTCCTTGAGTGAGGGAGAGGGAGTCTGAATCCCTGGGATCCAGACTGGTCTGTAAACGAGAAGTGGGCTATTATTTTGTGCTTTGAGTGGAGGGGCCTGTGTTAAAAATCCAGATACCCCTAAACTTAATACAAGGTTTGAGGATAATTTGCAAAATGTGTAACTAATTATTCATTTTTGTGGATCCACCATAGTTTGCCAAAGTGCTGTTTTAGGCAGAGTGGCAGACATGGTTACATCCATGTACCTACCAGTAAGCTTCTCCCTGCTATAAATATAGAGGGAGCAGAGCCTTCTTATAACAGAAGGATTCTTGCAGTCTCATGCTTTATGAATAGCATTGCCTACAAAATCTTAATTGATGGGCAGGGGTATTTAATAAAGGATAATTAATAAGGCTTTAAAGATTGGTGGGCAGGGGTATGGTAAACTATGCAATGAGTGTACGATGTATATTGATTACCTCTCACCGGATGGGTGGGCAGGTAAGATAATTGTTCAGCCCATTCTGTCCAATTAGGACCCAGTCCTAATTGGACTGAATGGGCTGTACAATTATCTTACCCCAATGACCCCAATATTATACAAGAGAAACATCAAATGAGCGACGCTAGCTCACACTACTATACGGGAGGGTATTTAAAGGCAAGAAAGTAACAGGTATGTCTGCTATTGACTGGGTTAAGACAAAACGCGTATAGCTGGTGTTTTAATTTGCTCCTCTAGATACTCCCATCTAAAAACCGGTGTAGTATTATCTTGCTGCTGATTATGGGTCTTGGTCTGCCACACTGTTATTTACTAGCTATTGTGCTAATATTACATTGTATTCACGGACTACTGAGTCACTGGTGACTGATGTTCATATTATCTAGGGATGCGTATCTATTCACTATTGCCTAGTATATCTATTTAGTATAAATGAGACCACTGCCATTTATTTACATTTAATAGCGGTGTTATTACTGTTACTATTATTGTTAACTAAAAGTCTTTGGAATAGTGGATGCAGGTACATACACTATAGTGATATGTGACTGTATCATGCTCCTCCATTTAACTTTTTGGGGTATTTTTTCTTTTTTGTCTATTATGTATTATACAATGATATGTGACTCCCGCTATTTAAAATAAAGGAGGTTTTTAATATTTGCTTATTTAGAGGTGTGCCCGTTTTAATTCCTCTGTAGACACATTGAATAAAGCAGTGAATGCGGAGAGCTGTATGTGTATGTCAAATAGATTGGACAACAGAGATTCATACATATAGTCCACATTTTCTAAACCTTTTGTCCTTTAATGTTATGGACATATAACCAGAGGTTATGTATTTCAGGTTCGTACACACGTATGATATGTGCACCGAGCCACGCATCTTATTTGCAAGCAATATTAACACTTGTCTTAAAGGAAATATTTACATTTATTTATTAAGAATTTAAGGAGAAGCAGACAACAAATGAACCTTTAATAAATTGACCCTGTACAGACCTTCCTGCCATCTACATTATTTGGGTTAAATTGTCTATTCTAGCCGCCATGAATATCCCTTCCAAACTGCTGTTCTTTGTTCTTTTTATTGTTTGAGAGTTAACAGTCTGGGTATTTTTCCCAACCAGATTTTATAATGCAAATCTGTTCCGCTCATGTGATTTTCAATAGCATACATACTATTTTTGTGCACTGCCAACTGTTCTGCGCCATAAGCACATCTCAATATACTGTAGGTAATATGCTGTTTCAAAGCCTTAAAGTCATTTATTTTAATTCTGTGCCTGACTGAACTGTTTCTGTACATGGACACACCACGTCACAATCACACACTTCAGAGGCAATTTCTGCAATGACTAATGGGCCTACTTCGATCAATAGTGAATTTATAGAAGTAAAAAGCTTATTAATGCAAAAAACAGCAGAATCGGTAGAATTACTATGGTAAGAATTCGATAGTTGAGTAAGGAATTGAAAGTGCTGTGAATAAACCCTCCGGCCATGTCCTTTGTTGTAAAGAGAGCAAATGATTACAAAATTCAGTAATAAGGAAAAGGCTTTCCATGTGGGTTCATTCTGATGAACTGAAGTCTATTAGCATAACATCTAGATGGAAATCAATCACAGCATCTTGGCAGCAGGAAAGGCTTTTTTATATTTCATTGTTAACATGCAGATGATCTGTGTGTACTTTCCACTTCCCGGCAAACATCCCAAAGGTAATTCTATTGTAAATGCCAACACGGCAGTCCTTGCCTTGTCTTCCTGAGCAAAACAGAAGAAAGCAAGCTGGCTGTTTCATTGCTACTAAATTAACATTTTTCCCACATGGCACAAGATATGTCATTTCAGTATTTAACTGTATGTACTTGTTTACGTCTAGAGGGAAATTGGCAATTTGACGAGTGACTAATTAGTTACCCACTTGCAGATACAGACATGCAGAATGTTTGTAAACCGTCACATTAGTTATTGTTTTATTTTCTGTAATTAAAGAACCTTTTAGGATTTCTGTTCTGTTCGATCAGTGCTTTAAGTTTATGGTGTATAGCACATTTTCCTTAAAATACATTGTTTATACTTACTTAACACCCCAGAATCAACCCTTTAATTCAGTTATATTAATCATTATGTTGATATTTGGAGATTTATTGCTCTGTGGTTCTGGCTCACGGGTTTATATTTGTCAGTGTTTGCTTGATTTGGATTTAGATCAGCCCTTTTAACATTCATTTCTCCACTAGATACATTACAACCCATTTTTGAAACGTGTATTATATTATGTAATGAATGTTCTGTACATTAGGGCTGGACAGGTCCCAGGAGCCAGGTAACTAATGCACATTAAAATGTACACCTTGTGACTTAAAGGGCATCTTCACCTTAAAAACAAAAATTGAGTCACTTCTTAGTTCCCTGCCCCTAACCCCAACTATATATTCAGCACTTTATTACATGTATTACTAACCAGATATTTAAAAGGGAACTAAAGTCTTCAGACAACATTGTCCCAATAGACAAAGCACATTCACAAACATACAACTAGCTGTGTGTCCCCTTTGCTGTTGCTGCTGGGTGATGAAATTAATATGAAATTAACCTGTTGGAACTTAGGCTGGGTACACATGTGCAGATTTTTCGGCCCAACCGACCGATACCTCCGTGTATCGCGATCTATGAGACCGCGCACTTGGTCGTGGTAACTGTTGGACGCAGCTGCATTAGCCATAACCGAAGTCCTTCCTCCTGGTCGAGCGGTCAAAAGTCTCAAACGGTTGGTCAGGAGGAAGAATTGGCACGTGTGTACCCACTTTTATTTTATTGTAGATGGTTAAGATAATTAGTTACTTTATGTGTATGATGACCTTTCCCAGGTAAATATTAATTTTCTTTACAGACAATTTAAAAAAAAAATTCAGTACAATGATCATATCAGTTCATACTGTTACTGCTGAAGGATCGTATGGGTGACGATGTTACAAATGGATGTCAACATTTGTGATGGATCTGCTGTTTTAGGATAATAGGAGATGTCCAGAAAATGAGTATTTTTACACTTATAA
This sequence comes from Hymenochirus boettgeri, assembly GCA_019447015.1. NCBI lineage: Eukaryota > Metazoa > Chordata > Amphibia > Anura > Pipidae > Hymenochirus > Hymenochirus boettgeri. Next base: position 318,756,345 of record CM033469.1, read on the forward strand.
GCCATACATGGTTTAACTTTTTTTTGCCAGATTTGATCACTTCAAATTCTTCAGTTACTAAATCAGCAAAAAATCTAATCCTTCCAACTTGAACGATAGACCCTATGGCAGTATATTTATTAAAGGGCATGTCCACCCCCATAACTATAATCCCCCCAACTACTGGCCCCATCATGTAGTGTAGTTTAATCCTTACCTCACATCCCAGCTCCATATGGTTCTCCTGTAGTCCCCCCCCAAAGTCCCAAAAACTGCCCACCAGGAGGATAGCAGGACTATGCCTCCTACCTGGCTCCGGGAGAGTTTGGCATGGTACTGCAGCCCTTCTCCCCCTCCTCCCCCCCCTCTCCTCCCCTAAGATGCCTCCCCCTAGCGTAAATCCCTTTAGCTATAGGATTCCCCTTGTCCCCCCAGCCCCAACCGCTATATTTATATGCTTAGAAAGCTCCCCAAACTTAACTTCCCTCTTTCCCCCGCCGAAATGAACACCCGGCAGCCGCATCCGTGATTGGCTGCTGCTCAGCCAATCACAGACGCGACTGCCGGTTCCGCCCCTCTGCTTGCATTTTCCCACAAGCAGAGGGCCGGCAGTGCGGTGGAGGAAAGAGGGGAGGTAAGTAAAGTTTGGGGAGCTTTCTAAAAATATAAATATAGCGGTTGGGGCTGGGGGGACAGGGGCAATCATATAGAAAAAATTTGTTTTTAGGGTGGACATACCCTTTAAAGCAGAGATTGAGCAAGTTAGGAAATCTTCAGCTGATGGGGGTATTTGGCTTATAGCCCCCCCCCCCTGCATCATCTACAGTGGTTTTCTGAGGGGAGGCTGTATTTCTGTCATAGGGAAAGTAAGAAGGATGTTGCAGGATCTGCTCCCCTGGTAGTTACGCCCCTGATTCCCCACCGTGCACTGCTGATCTTCCATAGATTTCAGCTTAAAACTATTAATAAGATGGGTTCTGGAAGATGGGGTTGATGCAAAATTTCCTGCCTTGCCTGATCAAAGCTTTTTTGATAGATCTATCGATATTGAAAACACAGAAAAATATCTTTAACATTCCAATTAATTTGATCGAAAATCAGAATATCAATACTGTATATGGGGGGTTTACTTTCTAAGAGATTTCTAATATTTTCCAGTAAAAAGGTTGTAAGAATATTTGTATGTGTTTTCACTTCCACACTGTGAATTTTATTTTGCGGTAGTGATATCCCTACTGACCTCTGACTGATGTCATAGACACTTGATGCCCGTTGGTAGTGTAGTGCTGTAATTTTCAGTGCATTGCTATATTTAGACTGTGTGTGAAACCTCTTATTATGGTATTCAGTCATGTCTGGAGCTTTTGCTTTTAGATGGAGACCTATGTGCCTTTTTTTCAGTGCTTTAACTTTAGCTTGTAATTATGTTGGTTCTGGCTTACAAATTGCAGGGGTTAGAACAAGGTTCCTAAGGTGGTTCAATAGACAGGAGGCAGACTGAGGTTCTTAAAAGAGTACATTTATAAGGGAATATGTGGACTTATTAGATCACACCATGATAAATTGTATTTATGTTATGCGCTAACTAATTCACTTGCCTTGATGGAAACTACACACACACATATAATTTCCTGCTTAAGATTCCAATATCTCAGGTGTGAATGGCACATGTCATAAAGATCTTTCTCAACTTCAACAGTGAGTTAACTGCCATCCCATACTAGTGCTTGAACATTGTGACCTGAGCTTGGAATATTTCGAAAATGTGACATGACCTGATGTTAAGCAGTGGAGCATCAAATGTATGTAGTCAGGGCCGGCCTTTGATATAGGCGACCTGTGCGACCGCACAGGTTGCATTACCAGGGGGCACCAGCCAAGAGTCTTAGGTCACGGTCCTGTAGGTCAAAGTTGTGCATCAGGACTAAAGCCCTCCCAGTTACGGTCCTACAGATCAATGTATGTATGAGCACCACCCCACAATGCCCCAACACACGTAAGCCTTACTTAAGATGTCTGTATGCTGTACTGTTCTATCTGAGCATTTAGTGCGTTATATTTTGTAATGATGTAATGATGTACGCACGATATATACAAGCACGCATTGCAGATACTGAAAGACAGTAAGTGCATGTGGCAGACTTGATTTGAAGCAGGCCAAGGCAAGCAGCATTCAGCAGCATATTGTGTGTGCCATGGGGGTCGTTTTGGAAGGCGTGCTAGGCGCCAGTAACATATCTTGCACGGGGTGCTATTCATCCTAAGGCCGGCCCTGGATGTAGTTATGAGAGTATGGGTAAAGAAGGAGAATAAACCCTATGGGTTACATACATGTGACATTTACCCCTGTAGTGCACCCCTTCTTCCCAGTAGCAGGTTATGACTGGTGAGGAAAAGTGTAGAATGAAGGACCATGGCAGGGTAAGATGCCGCTTGTCCTGGGTGCCGCCAAAGGAAGCAACTAGAGGGAGATTTTTTTTTGTTTTCTTACCTTTTGCTTTAAAGGTCAGGAACAAAAGAAAATACCGATTTGGAGATAGATACACCTTAAAAATGTCATGAAAATATATTATCAAACATGGTGCAAATAATCAGCCTGAGACTGAATGGTGGGTGTTTGGAAAACAAACACACTGCAATTAAAAAGCAGGTCTTCAGAAAACGTTTTTACACTGTTAAAGGGACGGCTGTTACACTGTCTGTTTTAATATGTTTTATTTTCTAGTGTTACCACTGTAATACCAAATGGATCAGGGATATACGTCTACGAGTTTGCAGATCAAAATCAAACTTACTGTCTTTTTTAGAACCACCAGCCTCTGTTTTGCAATGTGAGTTAGATCTAGTTTTGTTGATAGTGATGGCTCATGTGCTTTCCTTTAGTCTTTCATTACAGACTTTCTGCCTGCTAATTATATGCTTTGGACTAAATTAGAGACTTTGCATCTGGCTACAGTATCTATATAACCAATCCCATCTGCAGTGGTTTGGAATAAAGTCCTCATGCTTAAACAGGATTCCATTTTTCCCCGAGTAGAAGATTGTTAACCCTTAAATCACTGTTATGTCCTTTAACCATGTATTTATCTCTTGTTGCAGGTTTTAAAATAAGTATTATTTCTGATGGATGATTTATAACTAAATGTGTGTCCATATGCTTTGCTGTGTAAACTCATTTATATCAAACTATGTTCTCTGTATTGTACAGAGATCACAACTTAATCAGTTAGCTAAGGTCACCTTTCTAATTTAGCAGCAAGTACTCCTTATTAAACATCCACCTCTTGAATAGATAGGGTCAGATTGTACTACTAAGGGGCCTATTGGAGGGGGTACTGCATAGATATAGCTCCGTATATAACACATTTATATTGTAAGCAACAATGTAAAGTAACACTGAACTGAACCTGAATCAGCGGCGTAACTACCGCCACCCCCGCGACCGCTAGGGGGCCCGGACGGTAGTAGGGCCCGCCACAAGCCCCTAATCTGTGCGATGACATGCAGGTTTTAAACAGTTGATCGCGGTATGAATGAAACATACGTGCAATCAGCTGTTTAAAAGACCAGACCCGAACTTCCGGTTCAGTTCCTGAAGTTCGGGTCCAGTTTTAAATAGCTGATTGCGCATATGTTTCATTCATACCATGATCAAGTTCAACTGATTAAAACCTGCATGTCGCCGCACAGATCTTGCAGTCTGTGGAGGGAGTCAGGGGCCCGGCCCCCAAACTCGTGGGCCCCCTTCAGATACGCCCCTGACCTGAATCCTAAGTTTCAGAAACTTTTTACTATACAATTGCTAATATTGCAATATCTAATAAGGAAAAATGATATTCAGTTGTCTAGCATAAGGGTTTAGATTCAATTAAAGCGATGCTAAGGATGCTACTTCTTATGAGTGTTTCCTTGTGTTACCTGGAGAGTGTCACACAGTACAAAACCTATGGAGTAGATTGTACATTACTATTCAACAACTTGCCTTTCATATTACTGCCACAAACTATGGAGGCCTGGTCATATGGGCATATGGGCTGGTGGTGTTTTCACCATATGTTTAGCTACAGGTCAGACAGTACAGCACATTTTTTGGCCATATCTGGTTTGTTTGGTTTAAAAACAGCTGTGATCATCTTTTAAATCCATGCAACCCTGAAACATGTAATAATCACTTTACACTTTTTTTTCTGTGTCAGTTATGACACTGCAACTTTGTAGACTTACTGGTTTCCCGGGGGCTTAAACTAGATCTGACCATTTGAGGCTTAAGTTCTTGTTAAATACCAGTTGGTACTGAACATTTATGTCAGGAGTGGAACAGCACCACGGGCTCCAACAAATAACCAGCGTACAAAGCAGATGGTGTTGGATAATCATTATGTCTGCAGCCTCTGGTTAAAATATAATATCAGGAATTTCAGTAAACCTGAAGGTTGCCAGGTGACAGGTTCTCTGGGAGGGTATAGCAGCACCTGTATTTAAATACTAAGGGTAGAATTCTCGTAAAAGTAGACTACCACTACGGAATTGTATTGGTGATTGTACAATTACAACCGCAATCTTAACTGTACGTTCAAGGTCGTACAGCCTTGTACACACATTAGATAAATCTTGTTTGGAGCTATTGCAGATGGGCTTTATCACCTGGTCTCCCATACTGACAGGCTGTTTATAATGCTCTATGGGGAGAGAAGGATTACAAGGTCTCCTACAGTGTGGGAAAACAATGCGATTTCTCTGTACACATGCTATCTAACATATGTACAGAGCTTTACCGACAATGAAGTTACTTTCTTATCCAATGATATTTAAAGGGCATCCCCACCCCATGACAAGATTTCTATTCCACAACCAGCACCCCTCAAAATCACCACACTGTATCTACCTCCTTTCACGGTTCTACAAGCTCTTTACTAGCCCGTGTAGCGGTTATAGATAATGATTAGCCGTGACTTTAAAGAGCGGCAGAAAAAAGAGGAGGGATGGTGGACTTTATAGTCAATATTTTCTTTCAGGAACACAGGGGATCCACCCAAATATTGCAAAAGAAGGGTTTGGGAAAGTTTTATGCAGAAGTCCAGCCTAAAAAGTGTTTTTCCCAGACTAAAGGGTCAGAAACTGATGAGTAAAATGATATATTACTTTTCTTTTTTTATGCAATTCCTGACAGGATTTACCTTCTATCTTTTAGAAGAGAAATTTCCCCCCGTTTACTTCCAGTTTTAAGCCCCTCATATACAAGCCGATGGCAGCATGATCAGGAAATAATAATAGAAATATATTACTGAACAACTCTTATTTGTATCAATCATCTAATGATAATCTACGGTTTATCTAACGTGAGTACCAAGCCTGAGTCCCCATATGGACTATAGGATATAGGATTTCAATAAGGGCACTTTGTCTGGGTCAGTAACATAGTAATTAAGGTTAAAATAAAGACATACGTCCATCAAGTCCAACCTATTCACCCTTTTTTTTTTTTCAACCCTACCTAACAGTTGATCCAGAGGAAGGCAAAAAACCCCAGCAAAACGGGGGGGGGGGGGGATTCCTTCCTGACTCCAAATGGCAATTGGTATCCCTGGATCAATCAGATCTATATGCATTAATACCAGTAATTCTCAAGTTTTAGAAACTTATCCAGGCCTTTTTTAAAGTTATTCAATGAACTTGCCATTACCACTTCTGCTGGAAGACAGTTCCACAGTTTCACCGTTTTCACTGTAAAGAAACCTTTCCTAACCTGAAGATGAAACTTCTTTTCTTCAGGGTTATTCAATAAAAGTTCTTATTGTCAAAAATGGGGCTAATTTTGCCCCAACCAATCAGATCTTATTTAACATTTGAAAGCTTACATCTGATTGGTTGGGGCAAAATTAACCCCATTTTTAACGAAAAGAACTTTTATTTAATATCCCTGAATATCTTTTGTATATTGGATTCCAAAACTGCACCACATATTCCAAATGAGATATTTTTCTCTCTTGAATCTATTCCCTCTCTATTTCCTCTTTATACAAGATAATATCTTGCTAGCTCTAGACGTTGCTACCTGTCATTGTTTGCTATAGCTAAGTCTGTTATCTACCAGAACCCCCAAACCTTTTTCCATTACAGATGCACTTAACACAGAGTTATTTATAGTGTAGGTGGCACAGGGATTATTAAATCCTAAATGCATCACCTTACATTTATCAACATTGAATCTCATCTGCCATTCTGCTGCCCATTTTGATAATCTAGGTCTGCTTGCTGCACTTGCACATCAAGTTTCCAAAGCTCTGCATAGTTTAGTGTCATCAGCAAACACTGAGACCTTGCTCTCAATGCCCCCTTCTAAGTCATTTATAAACAGATCAAACAGAAGCGACCCCAGTACAGACCCTGAGGCACTCTGCTTAGAACTTTAGCACACATAGATGTAGCTCCATTTACCACCACTCTCTGTTTGTGATCCAATAACCAATTCTCTATCTATGAACAAATGTTTTCTTCTAGGCCAACAGTCCTCAGTTTATACATTAGTCGCCTATGTGGCACAGTATCGAAAGCTTTTGCAAAATCCAAGTATACCACATCCACTGCTGTGCCTGAATCTAACTTCTTACTCGCTTTTTCATAAAAACCAATAAAATTTGTCTGGCATGATCTATTTCTCATAAATCCATGCTGACTACTACTAATAAGATGAGCTCTGGAGACAAAGTTACGATCCCGTAACAAAGTTTCCAGCACCTTCCCTACAACTGATGTTAGGCTTACAGGTCTATAGTTACCAGGTTGTGAACTACTACCTTTTTTAAATATTGGTATTACATTGGCTTTTATCCAATCCAGCGGCACATCCCCAGACACAGCGAATCTGAAAAGATGAAGAACAGTGGTCTAGATAGAACAGAACTAAGCTCTTTTAAAATCTGAGGAGGCCCATCTGGTCCTGGGGCTTTATTGATTAACTTTGTCTAATTGTTTCCGTACCATATCCTCTGTTAGCCAATGTGAATACTCTTCATTTCTACCCTGCATGTTATTACAATCCCTGCTGTAAGGACAAGGATTCTCAACAGTAAAAACCAATGTAAAAAAACGGTTTAGCAGATTAGCCTTTTTGGCATTCTCTACAACCATATCAGAAATTATTTAATGGTCCCACATTCTCAGTCCTCATCTTTTTACCATTTATATACTTAAAAAACATTTTAGGGTTGGACTTGCTTTGTTCGGCAATCCGTATTTCATTTTATATTTTAGCTAGTTTAATTGCTTTCTTGCACTCCTTTTTTTCCATTTCCCTTTTTACCTGAGCATTAAGCCATGCAGTAGTAGACCTAATTTTTTTACACTTGTTCCCAAAAGGTACAGATTTAGAAATGTAATAGTTTAATATCCCTTTAAAAGTGGCCCACATCTGCTCAGTATCTTTACCTAGAAACAATTCCCTCCAGTCTATGAGCAGAAGCGATTCCTTTAACAGCATAAAATTAGCTTTCCTAAAGTTAAAAGTTTTGTGTTTACCCAGTGCACTTTAGTTTTTTGCAACCTATATTAAATTACACTATATCAAGGTCACTATTACCTAAGCTTCCCATTACCTTTATCTCCAAAATGAGCTCAGGGTTATTAGATATTACTAGATCCAACAACGCATTCTGTCTAGTACGAACTTCTACCATCTGTGAAAGAAAATGCTCATATAGGAAATGTAAGAACTTAATACCTTTTGAGGTGCTGGCAGTTCCCTTACTCCAATCTACGTCAGGATATTTAAAATCCCCCAAAACCAAAACATGCCCCATACCAGCAGCCTTTGCCAACTACATATGGAGATTAATTTCCACCTCCTCCCCGGCATTTGGCGGTTTATAACATACTCTTGCTTCCCGTACACAGTTCCACCCATATTGTTTCTGCCGTATCGTTTACGCCCCCATCTATTCCATCTTTTAAATTTGGCTTCAATTCCTGTTTAACATATACTCCTCCTCCTTTCTTATTAACTCTGTCATGTCTAAATAAGGAGTATCCTTTAATATTTACTGTCCATTCGTGTGAATCATTTAGCCATGATTCTGCTATACCATCACATCATACCTTTCCTTTAAAGCTATTATTTAGAGTTCCCTGGTTTCTCCAGCCAGACTTCTTGCATTTGTAAACATACATTTTAGATTATCAATTGATTTACTTCCATACATGGTTATACATGCCTCCTTATCCTCTATGCTCTCCCCCCCCTTCTCCGTCCACCGTTGTGTTATTAACCCCCTGATCCCTAACTTCTCTATCTACCCCTGTGTAGTTCAATGTACCCTCCCCCCATACTTAGTTTAAAATCTCCTCCAACCCCCTACCATCTTCTCCCCCAGAACAGCTGCACCATCACCATTGAGGTGCAATCCATCTCTACTAAGAGCCTGTAGCCAACAGAAAAGTCGCCCAGTTCTCTAAAACCCAACCCCATCTCCTTACAACACCTTCTTAGCCACGACATTTATACTCCTAAGCTCCCGTTGCCTCCCTAGCATAGCTGTGGCTGCGGTAGTATTTCTGAAATCACTACCCTTGAGGTCCTTGCTTTTAACTTGCCCCTAATTCTCGGAAATAATTTTTAAGGACCTCACCCCACCTCTAACTTTGTCATTGGCACCAATGTGAACCAAGACCGCCGGGTCACTCCCAGCCCCACCCAATAATCTGTCTACACGATCCACCACAGGTCGAACCCTAGCACCAGGCAGACAACACACTGTTCGGCATTTAGGGTCTTGGCGACAGATTACCCTATCTACCCTTATAATAATGGAGTCCCCTACCACTACCACCTGCCTATCCTTCCTAGCCCCCAGTTCTCCCTCCCTTGTATTGGAGATGGCCATTCCCTGGGTGCTCAAGGGAAAGGCCCGCTCCATACATGCTGCTTCCAAGCCATCGTCCTCCACATCTACGCCTAAAATGGCAAATATTTTGGGATAAACCAGCTGGAAAGAAGCGCCCCTATCCTTCCGTCCCATACTTCCCCTGGTGACCCTTACAAATCTATCTTCCTTTACCACCTTATCTGCCCCATTTCCACCCTCCAGTTTACTGACCCCTGCCAGTACCTGCATTCCCCCCAGGTATGCCAAACCCTGCAATGCTGCAAGATTCCCCTTTAGATTCTGGACCTCAGATTCCAAATGGGCACAGTAACAAAAAAAGCCCAGGAACTGCTGACGTATTTATTATTTACCAGGAAGAAGTGAGACAGGAAGGAAGTACCCAGAACACAGTGAGTTTATATCCAGTATCTAGTCTGGGCATTCTGACAGATCATCTGTCCAGGGGGTGATACACCTTTAGCCCTCATATTTATCCAGGTGGGGATAAACCAAGCATGAACTGCAAGAACAAAATTGAGATGCATTTGTCAATAAAGTCTAAAGTGTTGACAGTCATTTTTATTGTCTTATAAGAGGAAATGCATACAAACTATTATCTGTAATCCCATGCAGAATGGCAGTAGGTTTATATACAGTAGGTAGTATGATATCTTTCAGCAAGCTGGTAAGTGTGCTATACTAGTCCAATAATAAAACGTGTTCAGAACCTCCACAATGCAGATCTGATTTCATTGTCTGTATATTGCCTTTCACTCTGCACATATCTTAACCTGCTCACTAACCGACACCATTAAAAAGCATCATATGTTTATGCACATAAAACAAAGCAACCGACATCATGTGAAGGGTAATTAGACATGCCACATTGGGAATGTACAGTAAGTGTCTAGTTATGTATCCAGTTACATTCTCTGGCAAACATGGTCTGATTCCTTCTTTGTTCTCACAATTCCCCTTTCTTAACACTCAACTCAGATATATTAAAATACGTGTGCATGCCCTGTACTTGTTGCTGAGTGACAGTTTCCAACCAAAAAAAGGAAACTAAATGTAAAAAAAAAATCAGATTTAAGGTCAAACGGAAGGGGGGGATAGAAGAGTTTTCAACTTTTATTACTTTCCCTCAGAGTGCTTCAAACAAATCCTACAGTATGTAATGAGGGACCTTGCTTTGTTGATTCTGTCAGACATATAACTAGAAATGAAAGAGTGTCTTTCTTGTCTGTGCCACTTGGCGCTATGCCCAGTACAATACATCAGACAATGTAGAGATGAATACAACTTGCACATGACCTAGGAAATTAGTTCCCAAAATCTGACCTCCCAGACCACCAACAATGCATGTTTTTCCTTGCATACATATATTATATTGCCCAGCAAAGCATTGTGGCATTATGGAAATGGGGAGGTCTTTCCCGGTACAGTGCAGATTCTTACCTTTTGAAGTATAGACTATAACTAGGTCATTTCCCAGATTTTTTTTATTTAAAGCCAGTTACTTAATTGAAGATGAAGACGTGCAGGACAAATGCATCATGTGAAAGCAATGTACACATACATCAAAAGAACATAATAACCAAATGAACCATGTGATACAGAGATTTAATAACTACTGGTAAGTTTAGACTTGTAGAATTCCCGTTACCAGTAACTGATAGGTCTTAAACAAATCCTCTGTTCACTTTCGGTAATGTTAGTTTCTGTAGTTAAAGAAGTAACCTTGTCAATTAAAGAGAGCCGATACCAGCCTTTTCAGTCTTAAATCCACGTTAACCCATTTACTCTAATGCTCCAAGGGTTATCACGGCTTTAAAAGCAATTTAATGGCGGCTGCGGCGGAGCACAAAAATAGGGTCACTAAACCAGTGCCCAGCCCAATAGCAGCTCTTTAGACTGAATTGTTATCGCCAGCAAAATAGCTAGTGATCACAATTGGTGTCCACTATATATATCCCTTATATTATATAAATATATTTATATCTCCATAGGAGATTGCATTGAATTTTTAGGAGCTACCAATGTACCAATGAGGTGGGGGGTATATGATATTAGGATAGTTGTATATGTATGGTGTACTATCTCACTGTTACCATTTAAATGACCATCAGTAAATGTATATAAAGTATAGCACTGACTTATATTGGTACAACACAAAATATACAAAATACATAAACTTACTTACAGAGCTGACATCCCTATTTGAACATGGTTTTGGTCAAAATGGAGGTTAACCCACCCCTGGGTCTGCTCAATGTGAAAGGAAGTGTAATCCAGAAAGGTTTCTGTCTCCTACACAGGATGTGATGTGTATTGTAATCGACATATACACCAAGGCTCCTTATATACCACCTCATATACCACCTCCAGCCTGCAGGTGGTGTCAGTGAGTGATAAAAGACAAGATATCCCTGCTCTCTATGGCTAGGAGGAGTGGAAATGAAAGTAAATTGTGGTGTGTGCTTTGGAGTGATATTGACTGCAACACCAGATCCTGTGTGTAAGATCCTGTTACCACCTGTTGGAGGACAGATTATTGGACAGACAATTTACCTTATTGGATACAACCTGAGATAACAGATAAGTGTACACCAACTTACAAAGACACATAATATACAGGCCTGGTCAATATCAAAGTGTTGCACCAAAGCAGGGACACCTCTGATTACTGCAGATGTTGTGGTGGGGAACCTGTTTATGTGCACTGTCTGTCTGCTTTGTGCCAGACCACCGAGTAAGACCACGTGTGCCATGCTAACCCATAATCCTTCCATAAAAGCAGTGATCTGGTACAAATTGGTGGCAGCGGTGCTGGTAATACCATTTATTCTCCCTGTTTTCTTTGTATATTTGTTCTCTGTATTAAGCTATGGAGGCTGCTACTGATAGTATTGATTTAAATCTTACTGTCCTGTACCTGCAGATGAAATTCCCCATTAGACTCCGTAGCTCTACCAGGCCCAGTTGCCAAACCTATTTTGTAAACCTGATCCAGGTTTACAATTTGATTGGCAGCCACTATTAATGGTTGGGATGAAGGTGATCGCTTGAAAGTCCTTAGCCTTTTGCTTAGTGGTAAAGCCAGGCTGGTATACCAAGGATTTAGGTTATACTGAAATAAAAGCAGTTATCAGTTATTAAAAATTGCTCTGAAGCAATTTTTTTTCAATTAAATCTGTATAAAACAGTATATAAAGAATAAATCCATTTCTTTAGGTAAACTGCGAATGAGAAATGTTTGTTTAAACGTTTGATATTAGAGCAATGCTATTATAATAACATGATGCTGTGAGTACCTTCTGTTATAATATATGAGGTAACTCACCACTTGCCGTGGTGAATACTAATAAGTATTAACCTAGCATGTTTAGTTCAACCACACAGTGTAGCAGGATTACCTACTACTCTTAGACCTGCAGGATTATCCTATTTGGTTCCTTTGGAAGCTGGTGACTGTCTAACAGTCTGAGGAACAGTTTAAAATATTCCTGTGTAAAGATTCTATATCCACTATATCCACACATAGCAAAACATACACACACATATTTCCATTGTGCACCAACGGGCACAATTTTTGCTATATATATATATATATAATATATATATATATATATATATACACACACACACACAAAAACCTTGATAGGGCACTGGACAAATTAGAAATCCTCTGGTGAGGAAAGAAAAAAAAAGAAGATGCAGGCTGCAACACTCATCATATTCCAGAAGGGAATATGTGTGTGTATGTTTTGCTATGTTGTGGATATAGTGGATATAGAATCTTTACACAGGTATATTTTAAACTATTACTCAGACAGTCACCAGCTTCCAGAGGACCCAAATGGATAATCCTGCAGGTCTGAGAGTAGACCCAGGCAATCCTGCTACACTGTGTAGTTGAAACTAAACATGCTAGGTTAATACTTATTAGTATTCACCACGGCAAGTGGTGATGGTACCTCATATATTATAACAGAAGTTACCTCACAGCATCAAGTTATTGTAATAGCATTTCCCTAATAATCTATTGTATAAACAAACATTTCTCATTCCCGTTTTCCTAAAGAAATGGATTTATCCTTCCACAATCTAATTGAAAAAAAGTTGCTTCAGAACAATTTTTAATAAGTGATAACTGCTTTTTATTTCAGTATTACAGTAATCCTTGGTATACCTGCCTGGCTTTACCACTAAGCAATAGGCTAAGGACTTGCAAGCAAGCACTTCATCCCAACCATTAATAGTGGCTGCCAATTCAAATTGTTCTAGCCATCAGTCCACTCCCTAGTTACCCCATCAAATGGATCAGATTTAAAATAGGTTTGGCAATTGGGCCTGGAAGAGCTACTGAGTCTAATTGGGAATTTCATCTGCAGGTACAAGGACAGGAGGATTTAAATCAAAACTATCAGTAGCAAATACAGTCCCATAGCTTAAACAGAGACAAATATACAAGAAAACAGGGAGAATAAATGGTATTTGGTAAGTTTATGTATTTTTGTTGTACCTAATATAAGTCAGTGCTAAATTTATATACATTTAGGATAAGAATAGGATAGACATTAAACATAAGTAGCAATATTGAATCGTACACACTAAGATACACTTTCCTATGTGTAATATCCTATACCCCCACCACATTGGTAGCTCCTAAACTCAAATGCAATCTCCTATGGAGATATAATATATTTATATATATAAGGGGGATATATATATAATATATATATATATATATATCCACCTTAAAGTATAAATTTTATACTTCATTTATATATCCACATAAAGTGTAAATGGTGCAATAACAAATAGGGCAGGATATACAGTAAGTATATGGGTAACATAGTCCTCTCATCCTCTATTATCAGCAATGTGAACGCTGGTTACCACAGCATTTGGCTGTCTAGTTAACCAATCATTGTCCCAGGAATTAGTCGTTTTCAGCAGATTTTTGCAATTGCGAAATAACCGAACATTTCCTTTGGTAGTCTCCCTGAACTTAAAGTGGCTGAGGGAAATTTGCAGTCTCAAGCGTCCCCCCTATGCTTTACATAGGGAGAATGCTCATGTCTGTTCGGATGTGATCTTTAGATCTTTCATGTGTGTACCCAGCTTTACACGTCCCCAACCTTCCTTTGCAGCCCATTTCAAACTTTTAACAAGCTATTGTTTTTGGCAGATGTTGTGAGGGAAGATGTCAGGTGACAATATGGCTACCTGCTCATTGTATGTTTGGTAAAGAGAATGTTTGCAGTAAGCAAGCAGGGCACAGAAAAAGGTAGAATATCATTTTTACATACAGTTTTAGAAGATATATGAAGTCAATATGAAATTTAAAAAAAGTTGTATTTGAAAGAGCAAAGGTTAGGCAGTTCCATACCATTGGACTGGACAGCAATGCAGGAGAAATAACTTAAATGAAATACCTTTATTCTGGGGTGTGTATGTTTCCCCCCTACGTGCCTTGTTTTCTAACCTTTAGCTATCCCTTAATCAAAGTGTAAATGTGCTAAATGTCCTATTCCATATACCACTCATAATAATGAACTTTTTGTAGGTGAATTCCATCCAACATTGTTCAGTTGAAAATGGGAACTGGTTGATGATTCCTCTGATCTACTACTGTTTTTTGGTGTGCCCTAAACTCTCTTCTTTTGAAAAGCGCTACCCCTTTCAGATCCAAACATTAAGTTTATTTGCCTAGATAGGTACAGATTTGGATTATGTCAGTGCCATATTGGCAATTGTGATTTATCTCACTAATTGGTGCATGAACATGAATATAATTAAAGCAAAAGTCTCTAGGTAGCCATACACTACTAAGGCTATTGTGATCGTAATTGCGATTGTAAACAAACCGATACTTTGATGGACAGATATACAGTGTTAATTGTATGTAGATGTACCAATACATATTGTTCGACATTCAATTTGTTGGTGATTAAGGGCATGTCCAGTCAAAAATAACTTTGGCAACAATTGTTCTCCAACCCCCACTTTCACATTATTAATATTTTCCAAAGATGCACTTGAAGTTCCTTATCTGACCCGTTCCTTGCCGCTCCTCCTCTGTGGCTGATGCCACTCCACTTCCTGGTTACAGCTGTCAGTAAAGGCGCGATCAGGAAGTAGAGTGGCTGCCAGTGCAGAGGCCCTCTGCTCCTGTGTTTGCTGGAACAGAGCATGGGGGCCGCACCTAGGCGTCAAGGGACCGAGTCAGGTAAGTCCCTTCAGGGGCATTTTGGAAATTATTGATAATGCCAAGTGGAGAACATTTATAGCTAAAGTTTGATTTTGACAGGTCTAATGTCATCTGTTGTGAGGTTACATTACATTTAAATTTAAGCAAAAAATACTTATGATCTTTTAACCAATCGACTTAAAAAAATCACTTTCCCAAACGTAATTACGATATTGCGATCTAATGTCAGCATAATAAGGGAAATAATCAGTGGAAATGTTACTCGCATTTCAAATTGATCTTAAAACAATGTATAAAATATCCAGTGCACTACAAAGGTCTTCTCAAAAAAACTTTATTGACAATGTGCAATCTGATTTATGCTTGATAAAAGTTCTAGAGGAATACCGAAAGGTTTGCAGATTTGTATAGACACTGCGTACAACTGCTGCAACATTTTAGGGAAAATGGCCGGTAACATGAAGGTATATACACTATTGGGGCCGCAGGCGCTCTGGACAAATCACCCCAAATGAGATTCCCCAGAGACTAGCATTAAAACCTTGCAGAAAGAGCCACGCAGCCTCTGGTGAATAGGCTACGGTGGCAGTGTGAGGCTAACTGATCGTTTAACTATGTGAGTGGCTGCAGATACTTTGCTATAG
This sequence comes from Hymenochirus boettgeri, assembly GCA_019447015.1. Classification (NCBI taxonomy): domain Eukaryota; kingdom Metazoa; phylum Chordata; class Amphibia; order Anura; family Pipidae; genus Hymenochirus; species Hymenochirus boettgeri. Next base: position 318,772,046 of record CM033469.1, read on the forward strand.
GGCTGTAGTTGTTAAAATTGCATAATGTGAGTGTGCCCTGATTCTTTTACACAGAAGAAGCACTGTCAAGAAAGGGCAAGCTAATCTATCTTGCAGATAGGGAGAGATCGTACATAAAGTCTGTGCATAGTAACAGTCCATATAATACAGGTTAACTTCATTAAAATTCCTATTTTGAGTTAAACTGATTATGCTTTTATGTTTCTGGTGACTTAAATGGTTTAAATCAATAGAAGCATATAAAATCACTTTAAAATTCATTTCATCAGAGAAAGTTACCCCGTTCTTTCATTTACTTTTTGCTAAACACTAACAAACATGGGATTCATATTAATTCCAGTCATAAAAGCTTTTTGTTCTTTTAAGTTTTAATTACAGTCAGGCTGCATGCAAGAATGTATTTAACAGCAATGTGGTGTTTTGGTAATGCTCCTATTTTCTGTCTAAACACATAAGTCATTTAAACTGTAAATATTGTTATTGCACATGGTTTGTATAAAATTCAAAAAGGGGAAAAAATTAACTAAATTTTGCTGCTAACTTTTGTTTGTGGTTTGCAAAGCATTTATTTGAGCTCTGGGAAGTGTTTCAGAGGAGAGGAAGGAAGGTTACTTAGTTGGTATGGGCAATCCAGAAGAGGAATGGAGTGGGTCAAATCTGCAAACCACTTCTTGGAAGCTTCATCATGAGTCGGGAGGTGTGGTGTTATGAGGGGCATCTCAGAAGTAGCTTGTATGGAATGGCTGGCTGGCTGACTGACTGTCTAGGGGGACATGAGATCTAATACCAGGAAATAATTGAAAGGAATCAGGGCACAGAATTTTCAAGAAGGGAAATCTGAAAGTTTATTAAGGACAGTGTGGAGCTCAGCGCACCACCAACATTTTGCGCACACCCACTTCTAAAGCCATGTTAAAGTATATCTTCATTATATTTTCCTTGCCCCTACACTTTTTGCAAAATGAACCTTCTCCCAATTAAAATATAACGAATTATGAGTCACCAAGGTTTTCATATAGAGTAATATGAATAGGTATATATATAGTGAGGGAATAAGTATCTGATCCTCTGTTTGTGCGTTTGCCCTCTGTCAAATAAATTACCAGTCTATAATTGTAATGATAGGATTACTGTATCTGTCAAAGACATTATAACAAATACACCTCAAAAACAAAATTCAGAGATCAATGTGCATTGTAATGAGTGGAAAAAGTATTTGATTGCAAAAGATGGCTTAGTGCTTGGTGGCAAACCTCTTGTTGTCCCACTTAACTTTGCAGATCCTCTTCAAGTCAGTAAGGTTTTGAGGTTGATGTTTGGAATCAGCCTGGCATCAGCCTGTCCCCTTAGCAAAAAAACACCCCAAAGCAAACATCATCACCTCCATGGTGTGGGGAGTGGTCTTGGGGTCATAGGCAGCATTCCTCCTCCTCCAAACAGGGCAAGTTGAGTTGATGCCAAATAACTTGATTTTTGTCACAACCCTTTTACCAATTATCCTCTGGAACACTCAGATGTTTGTTGGCAAACTGCAGACGGGCCTATACTAGTGCTGTCTTGAGCAGGGGGACCTTGCGGGAGCTGCAAGATTTTAGTACTTTACGATGTAGTGTGTTACCAGTTTTTTCTTAGTGACTATGGTCCCAGCTGCCCTGAGATCATTGACATTGAAATCCCTCCGTGTAATTCTGAGCTGCTTTGTCACCGTTCTCATGATCATTGCTACTACACGAGGTGAGAACTTGCATGGAGGTTGACAATAATTGTGTATTTTTTTCTATTTGCAAATTATTGCTGCAACTGTTGTCACCTTTTCACCAAGATGGTTGGCAATACTCTTGTAGCCCAGTCCAGCCATATGTAGGTATACAACCTTTTCCCTGTCATCCTTGGACAGCTCTTTGGCCTTAGCCATGGTGGCTAGTTTGGAATCTGATTGATTGATTGCTTCTGTGGACAGATATCTTTTGAGGTTCTTTTCTTGCTGTTGTTTCTCTCCTTCTCACAGCTACTATAAACCGACCATTACATTCTATTATTTCTTTTGTCAAAGGGCAGCATACAAAATCAGCAAGGAGTCAAATACTTCTTTTCCTTCACTGTATATATTTATATAATATATCAAATGTAAACATTTTTCTATCCTTTGCTACAGGTGCAGGCCTAAAATAGTAAGAACAATATTGCCATGTAAATCTTTGTTCCTTTCTGTCTTTTGTGGCTTGGATAATCATTTATAAAAATACTTAAATAAAAGTCTTGTGATGGTTCTCATTCATCCAGGTCATGGTATATCTGTTGTATTCAATTAGATCAACTGAACTTGAAGCAAATCTTCTTCAAGAACTTTACTTCAATTCCAGTTTATCTACTGAACACCACAGATATAGACAGGTGTTTTGAGCAAAACACTAGATTAATACACCCCTCAACATACAGTCCTGCTTTAGTCCAGTGCTGCCCCTTCACTAGGCAGGCGGTGCAATTATTAAATGCAGTTTTAACATAAGCATCATATTAGGATTTTTTGCAGTGCCAACTACAATCCTTACATGAGCTACTAAGCTATTTTTTTTTTCAAAACATTTAAAATAAAAAGTACCTGGGGCAGGAGATACGATTGGTACTTTCTTACTTTCCATATAATTTCTATGATAAACGGCAGCATAAGAAAACTGCTTCTGCAAGGCTTGCTGAGTGCTTCAGCACTATCTTTAATGCAGGAGGGCCCAGAGCACTAACCTGGCAGATGAAAACTGTATGTTCGGTGGATCTTCAATGAAACAATAATCAATTCTTCCTCCCTGCCCCATGTGCATTTTATTTTTAAAAAGTCAATTTTTACAGTAGTTGTCCATTAAGTGCAACAATTCTGTTTTAAAGGACATCTATAGTGAAAAAAACACATTGCCCTTTGCAAAGTTAAATTCGTGTACTCTGTGCTGCCTTAATCCTATCTATGTCAGTGACTCTGTTTAAAAACATGGTGCCAGATCTGTGTGCAGCCTCTCCCCTTCCCCCTCACCTCGTTACCTCTTCCATGTCTCAACTCCGGCTAACCGACAAGCTTATGTGCAGTAGGAGTTAAAAGTTCAACATCCGGAAAAACACACCCTCGCACAGTGGCCAATAGAAAGTCGCTGTCCTTGACACTGAAGAAGGAGAACAGTACAGTTTACGATCCTCTCTCTTTGTGACCCATCATCAATCAGTGGAAGGGGGGTCCAAGTGCAGCCTTATATCTACCATGAAAGCTACCTCTCTCCCCCTTGCTAATGCTGTTATCCCTATGTTTATTACAGAGCAGGAGGGGGGATCACGACACAGGGATTTGATTTACAGTCCAATAGGAGTAGAGGAATGCAATCACGTATCTTCTTAACTGGTGTATCTCAGGATAGAGAGGGAATCTGGACAAGTGATGACACTCCTGGGGGTTGTGGGGAATTATAGAACACATGGAAAGAAAGAAAAAAAAGTTCATTTTCCCACTATAGATGCCCTTTAAAAACTATTAAGCGAAAATAAAATGGCAAGGGCACCCATTTAGTAATGGGGTTTTAGTAATGTTTTCTGTCCGCACCCTGGACAGCGCATATACAGTATATATGTGGCCTTTCAGGACCCCCAGATTAGGCTTTGAACTAGCCCGCCGCAAACAATATTTGCTCTGACCATTGATACAGTTTACATCAATTGTGTTTCCTACTTGATTTTGTTTTCCAACAACCTGTAGTATTTATCATTTATCTTAAAATTACAAAGCAAAAAGTGATTACACAGCTCGTAAAAGAAAGCAGCCAGAAAATCAAGATTTCTGGCTATTTATAATTCTGATTACAAGCAAATGTTATCTAATTGTGATTGGTAAGTGACATAGAATGAATGGGAAGTCTGAAACCTTTATATTTTAAGTACAGAATAAATCAGTCTCCAAGTGTTCCATGCATAAAGCAGTTTATGTCTTGCGCAATCTGTGGGAATAACCATTGATGGGTAAGCTTGGGTGCTATTTTGGATTGCAAAATGGTTCACAGATGGAGCAGTATTTTTAAGATATCATGGATTCATGCTCTCAGCTGAATGCTCCCCAGATGAGTGCGTGTGACCGAACTGTTGCAAAATTAGTGAATTAAAAGCAAGCCTTTCAGGACATCTATTTCCTTTGTTTAAAAAAGGCCATCTTATAAATAAAAATCTATTACAGAGAATTAGTGAACAGAAATATAAATGTACATACCATCTAGGGTAATCTACTTTAGTCCAGTTCTATATAGCTGTATTACACAGCATAGAATAATGTTAGTCAATGATTGAATAATCTTGTAAATTGCTCATTAACCCTGGGTTATTGCTATAAACACAAATGTGTATATGTACATATTGCTAAATACAAACTCAAACACACACACAGGAATAGTTAATTCAACCTGTTGTATAAAAATGTTTGTTTAGAATGGATCAAGGATATGGCTATATATTACAGGGCATGTCCACCCCAAAAACTATAATTTAACCCACTACTGGCCCCACTCTGTAGTGTAATAAAATCCTTACCTTACATCCCTGCTCCAAATGGCTGCCCTGCTATGCCCCTCCAAATTCCAGAAACTGGCCACCAGGAGCCTGACAGAGTCCATATAGGACTCTGCCTCCTGTCTCTCCTCCAGGAGAATTTTGCCATGCTCAAAGCAGCCCTCCCTGTCCCACCCGTTTCTCCTCCCTCCCCTCCTCCCTTGTGTAAATCCCCTTGGTTATATAGTAAGTCTCTCCCTCCCCCAGCCCCAACCGCTATATAGATTTTCAGAAAGTCACCCAAACTCTTACTTACCTAGTGTGCAGACGGCAGCCACGTCTCTGATTGGCTGCTCTCAGCCAATCAGGATGCGGCTGCCAGTCAGTGCCCCCTGCTTGCAGTTTCATGCAAGCGAGAGCCGGCATGTACGGCGGAGGAAAGAGGAAGGTAAGTAGAGTCCGGGGACTTTTCTGAAAATTCTATTATAGCGGTTTGGGCTGGGGAGGAAGTCCTACAATATAACAAACATTTTTTTCAAGGGGTGACATGCCCTTTAACAGCATGGGTCAAGTAATGGATTGGTGCTGTTGTAAAAAAAAAGATATAAATGTACATAAATCGGAATGTTGGGAGGCATTAAAATACATGACGTCTGGGGAAACAGACATGTCTTTGTAATGTAAAGTTTATTTAAAGCAAACTGCGCTGGTTATTTTGTCCGTGCTATGAGAGACCTAATATGCCTGCAAGAGGGCAGAAAGAACACACAATGATGTTCAGGGTGAATGAGTCTTTTTGTTGCTTTACTGAGACATAAACAATGAACAATAAGAGTGGCAGTAAACTCCAACGGCCTATAATTTTCTAGGTAGTACTGATAACCTTTTGAAGGTCTTAAGCAGTTGGCTTAACTCACTTTACACAGTTTATCAGCAATTCTATCTTAATGGAACACTAGTAGTAGATCACTAGAAACTTCTGAAAATTGTTGCTCCTGTCTACCCTTCTTTATTCGAGAAGAGATCTTAGCCATGTGTGTGCTCAGAAACCTAAAACAACCTAATGACTTATACTGTGCATTTATAAATGTCACTAAGTGTTTGGGAAGAGCCTGGTGTGAAATTATTAACAACTAAAGGGTCATCCATGGATGGATGTCAATGCTCCAAGGGTATCACGGCTTTAAAAGCAATTTAATGGCGGCTGCGGCGGAGCCAAAAAATAGGGTCACTAAACCAGTGCACCAGCCCAATAGCAGCTCTTTAAGACTGAATTGTTATCGCCAGCAAATAGCTAGTGATCACAATGGTGTCCACTATATATATCCCTATATTATATAAATATATTTATATCTCCATAGGAGATGCATTGAATTTTTAGGAGCTACCAATGTACCAATGAGGGGGGGGTATATGATATTAGGATAGTTGTATATGTATGTGTGTACTATCTCACTGTTACCATTTAAATGACCATCAGTAAATGTATATAAAGTATAGCACTGACTTATATTAGGTACAACACAAAATATAAAATACATAAACTTACTTACAGAGCTGACATATTTGAACATGGTTTGGTCAAAATGGGAGGTTAAACCACACCCCTGGGTCTGCTCAATGTGAAAGGAAGTGTAATCCAGAAAAGGTTTCTGTCTCCTACACAGGATGTGATGTGTATTGTAATCGACATATACACCAAGGCTCCTTATATACCACCTCATATACCACCTCCAGCCTGCAGGTGGTGTCAGTGAGTGATAAAGACAAGATATCCCTGCTCTCTATGCTAGGAGGAGTGGAAATGAAAGTAAATTGTGGTGGTGTGTGGAGTGTGATATTGACTAACACCAGATCCTGTGTGTAAGATCCTGTTACCACCTGTTGGGAGGACAGATATTGGACAGACAATTTACCTTATTGGATACAAACTCTGAGTAACAGTAAGTGTCACCAACTACAAAGACAAATAATATACAGGCCTGGTCATATTCAAAGTGTTGCACCAAAGACAGGGACACCTCTGATTACTGCAGATGTTGTGTGGGGAACCTGTTATGTGCACTGTCTGCTTTGTGCCAGACACCAGAGTAAGACACTGTGTGCCATGTACCCATAATCTTCCATAAAAGCAGTGATCTGGTAAAATTGGTGGCAGCGGTGTGGTAATACCATTTATTCTCCGTTTTCTTTGTATATTTGTTCTCTATTAAGTATGGAGGCTGCTACTGATAGTATTGATTTAAATCCTACTGTCCTTGTACCTGCAGATGAAATTCCCAATTAGACTCCGTAGCTCTACAGGCCAGTTGCCAAACCATTTTGTAAACCTGATCCAGGTTTACAATTTGAATTGGCAGCACATTAATGGTTGGGATGAAGGTGATCGCTGAAAGTCCTTAGCCTTTTGCTTAGTGGTAAAGCCAGGTGGTATACCAAGGATTAGGTTATAATGAAATAAAAAGCAGGTATCATGTATTAAAAATTGCTCTGAAGCCATTTTTTCAATTAAATCTGTTATAAAACAGTTATAAAGAATAAATCCATTTCTTTGGTAAACTGCGAATGAGAAATGTTTGTTTAAACGTTAGATTATTAGAGCAATGCTATTATAATAACATGATGCTGTGAGGTACTCGTTATAATATATGAGGTAACATCACCACTTGCCGTGGTGAATACTAATAAGTATTAACCTAGCATGTTTAGTTTCAACCACACAGTGTAGCAGGATTACCTACTACTCTTAGACCTGCAGGATTATCCTATTTGGTTCTTTGGAAGTGGTGACTGTCTAACAGTCTGAGGAACAGTTTAAAATATTCTGTGTAAAGATTCTATATCCACATATCCACACATAGCAAAACATACACACACATAATTTCCATTGTGCACCAACGGGCACAATTTTGCTAGTATATATATTATATATATATTATATATAATATATACACACACACACACACGATACCAGCCTTTTCAGTCTTAAATCCACGTTAACCCATTTACTCTAATGCTCCAAGGGTTATCACGGCTTTAAAAGCAATTTAATGGCGGCTGCGGCGGAGCACAAAAATAGGGTCACTAAACCAGTGCACCAGCCCAATAGCAGCTCTTTAAGACTGAATTGTTATCGCCAGCAAATAGCTAGTGATCACAATGGTGTCCACTATATATATCCCTTATATTATATAAATATATTTATATCTCCATAGGAGATTGCATTGAATTTTTAGGAGCTACCAATGTACCAATGAGGTGGGGGGTATATGATATTAGGATAGTTGTATATGTATGTGTGTACTATCTCACTGTTACCATTTAAATGACCATCAGTAAATGTATATAAAGTATAGCACTGACTTATATTAGGTACAACACAAAATTACATAAACTTACTTACAGAGCTGACATCCCATTTGAACATGGTTTGGTCAAAATGGGAGGGTTAAACCACACCCCTGGGTCTGCTCAATGTGAAAGGAAGTGTACCAGAAAAGGTTTCTGTCTCCTACACAGGAGTGATGTGTATTGTAATCGACAATACACACCAAGGCTCCTATAACACACCATATACCAACTCCAGCCTGCAGTGGGTGGTATGAGTGATAAAAGAAAAGATATCCTGCTCTATGGCTAGGAGGAGTGGAAATGAAAGTAAATTGTGGTGGTGTGCTTTGGAGTGATTTGACTGCAACACCAGATCTGTGTAAGATCTGTTACCACCTGTTGGGAGGACAGATTATTGGACAGACAATTTACCTTATTGGATACAAACTCTGAGATAACAGATAAGTGTACACCAACTTACAACGACACACAATATACAGGCCTGGTCAATATTCAAAGTGTTGCACCATAGACAGGGACACCTCTGATTACTGCAGATGTTGTGTGGGGAACCTGTTTATGTGCACTGTCTGCTTTGTGCCAGACCACCAGAGTAAGACACTGTGTGCCATGCTACCCATAATCCTTCCATAAAAGCAGTGATCTGGTACAAATTGGTGGCAGCGGTGCTGGTAATACCATTTATTCTCCCTGTTTTCTTTGTATATTTGTTCTCTGTATTAAGCTATGGAGGCTGCTACGACACTCTGAGGGGTTGGGAGAATTAGAAAAGAGATAGAAAGAGAAAAAAAGTTAAAGATATCTCATATAAAATATTACAGCAGTTTGTCCCACTGGAGAGAGAGGAGCACCCTCATGTAGGATTCCTGAACGTTACTTACATTTGTTATTCAGCAACATGGAAAAAAAAGTTCCATGGCTTAAAGGCATCCATAGTGGGAAAATTAATTGCCATGTGCTTAATAACAATGTAAGTAACATTCAGGAATCCTACATAAGGGTGTTCCCTTCTCTCTCCCAGTGGGACAAAATGCTGTAATATTTATATGGAGATATCTGGCAGGAATAACTCAAAAATGCAAAAGGTATGTACATTTTATACAAATATATGAAACTTTTGCTAATTTACCAATCTGCACTCAATGCCATGCCCTCTCCCCCTACCAATGGGACTGGTGTAATGTGTGATAATAAAGAAAATAGGAAATAAATATATCTTCTGTCAGTTTTAAATTAAGCCTTTACTTACCCTTTAATAGAAGGGCGGAAGAAAAAAGTGCTGATTCAGATTCAGACTTATCCCGTTTTTTACATGGAAATCTGAATCCGAATTTGGTTACATTGTGGTTACCAGAGAAGAATAATGCATTTAATGAGGGGAAGATGGAAAGAATTAATAAGACAAACACAAATAGAAATAAACCCTGATCAGCCTCTGGCTTCTATCTGATTAATAGCAAGGAGTCTAGAATCTTGCCCACTGGAAGCTTCATTGTCTTTGTGGCACTAAAATGTGTCTCTGTAAAGACTAATCTACTGTCACTGGAATTACTGCTACAATGTCGCTGTCCACACTGCAACTTGCTGCTTTATCTAGGTCGTGATCATCAGCAAAGTATCATGAAAGAGTTAACAAAATTGTGGTGATTCCACACTCAACAACAGAGATATTTAGCAAATGGAAACTGTGTGTACACCACATAAAAAAAGTGGATATCTGAAATGGTTTTGAAATGACGCCCAACTGTCTTGAAAGCAAAATACCCCATTTTAGTTTAGGTCCATGCCTTTACCACAGGATGAGGTTAAACCTGATAATTATAAGGGTCAGTTGCCTGAAACCCATCATCAGTGAATGGGAGAACTAATGCTTGCAGGGTTTCCTGTCGGGACAGAAAGCAGTTCCATTGTTGTGCCATACTGTAGGTTGTGATTACAGACACATCAAAAGCAACTTCCACCCTAATAGCTGCATCATCTGTATCCTGCGACAGACACCCTCGAAGATAAAAATGTTTTCTGAGTCAGTTCCATCTGTTAGTTTTAAGATTTTCAACTTTATTTTAACAATGCCTATACAGACAGGCTGCATGCTGAACAATGCCTATACAGACCGACTGCATGGTGAACAATGTCTATACAGACCGACTGCATGGTGAACAATGCCATACGAACCGACTGCATGGTGAAACAATGTCTATACAGACAGGCTGCATGGTGAACAATGTCTATACAGACAGGCTGCACGGGGAACAATGCCTATACAGACAGCCTGCATGATGAACAATGCCTATACAGACCGACTGCATGGTGAACAATGCCTATATACAGACAGGCTGCATGCTGAACAATGTCTAACAGACAGGCTGCATGGTGACAATGCTATACAGACCGACTGCATGGTGAACAATGTCTATACAGACAGGCTGCACGGGAACAATGCCTATACAGACAGCCTATCAATATTATGGTAGACAGGCACTACTTATAGAGCAAGCCGTGGATCACTACAGTTATAGTGGCTCAGGGGGAAAAACAATATACAAGAGAAATATAAGAACTAGGAACAGGTGAAAAATCACCCAACCATCCCAAAAAGTCCCCCCTACAATAGCAATCACCACTGCCAAATTGCAATAAAAATACGATTTATTGGATTCACACAGAATATATCCCCTCACACATAATATACACATTACAAACTAACAACAAAAAACCGGGCGCGTCCCCGGTATCAAACATAAGGGAAGAGCTCTAAACCGTAGCATGGGTCTCAAAAAGCTCCAACGAATACTGTAGAAAAAACAGCTACTCGGGACTCGTCGGAGAAGCCAAGTCCGACTTACCGATCCCCTTCACGGACGGACCACACATTCACCCGATATGTCCACCTCTGGAGTCCGTGTCACAAGGTCAAATAGCCGGTGTAGCCGGCAGTTACCTCATACACCAGTTCGGAGCTTCAGGTTCCATAAAGATTGCACCTAGGCTGAATAACGACACACACTACGGAGGCCCTCCCGGACTCACACGTGTTTCACCATTTCGCCATACTGTTATGGCTTCCTCAGGGTCACCAACAGAAAGCCTGCATGGTGAACAATGCCTATACAGACCGACTGCATGGTGAACAATGTCTATACAGACATGCTGAATGGGGAACAATGTTATACAGACAGGCTGCACGGGGGAACAAGTCTATACAGACAAGCTGCATGGTGAACAATGTCTATACAGACAGGCCGCACGGGAACAATGCCTATAAGACAGCCTGCATGGGAACAATGCTATACAGCGACTGCATGGTGAACAATGCCTATACAGACAGGCTGCATGCTGAACAATGCCTATACAGACAGGTGCACGGGAACAATGCCTATACGACAGACTGCATGGTGAAACAATGTCTATACAGACAGGCTGATGGTGAACAATGTTTACAGACAGGCTGCACGGGGAACAATGCCTATACAGACAGGCTGCATGGGGAACAATGCCTATACAGACAGACGCATGGTGAACAATGTCTATACAGACAGCTGCACGGGGAACAATGCCTATACAGACAGGCTGCATAGTGAACAATGCCTATACAGACAGGCGGCACACGTGGAAGTAGGCCTATACAGACAGGCTGCATGGTGAGCAATGCCTATCTAGACAGGCTGCACCAGTGAACAATGCCTATACAGACAGGCTGCACGACGGGTGGTAGTAGGCTACGAGGTATGGTGAGTGTAGGTGGAATGAGGAGGAGTGAGGTAAGCAAGGGGGATAACAAAGGTGTGGGCTGAGAATGATCCCCAGCCTGTTTTCAGATGAATACTAGCATCTGTACAAATTTAGCCAAAGGCTAAAAAAATTAGTATTTTCTTCATGTTTCATTCATAGCTGTTTTTGGCCCCCTCAATTATCCAGGGTGGGGGCTAGTCCAACCTGCACAGTTAATAACTGCTTACGGGCAAGTTTGAATTTAGCTGCAGGGCCCCCTTCTGTAGATTGCTAAAGGAGCGTCTGCTTCGGAGGTTGCCACCTCCTCTTCAAGTTGTAAGGCTGTGTACACAAAATATCGGCAGTAGTAAGTGATCACTACTGACCAATAGCTGATCATTCTACCAGTCAATTGAGGAAAAGATAATTAAACGTAGCAGAAAGTTGACTACCGAAGGACTGGAAAGAAGAAATGAGGAGGAGCTGGTGACAAAAAACAGAAGACCTCCATCCATGGATGACCCTTAGTTGAATACATTCACACCAGGCTCTTCCCAAACAACTTAGTGACATTTATAAATGCACAGTTAAGTCATTAGGTTGTTTTAGGTTTCTGAGCACACACATGGCTAAGATCTCTTCTGCGAAGTAAAGAAGGGTAGACAGGAGCAAACAATTTTCAGAAGTTTCTAGTGATCTACTATGTGTCCATTAAGATAGAATGTGCTGATAAACTGTGTAACAGTGAGTTAAGCCAAACTGCTTAAGACCTTCAAAAGGTTATCAGTACTACCTAGAAAATTATAGGCCGTTGGAGTGTACTGCACTCTTATGTTCATTGTTTACTGTCTCAGTAAAGCAACAAAAAGACTCATCTCACCCTGAACATCATTTGTTGTTCTTTCTGCCCTCTTGCAGGCATATTAGGTCTCTCATAGCACGGACAAAATAACCAGGCAGTTTGTTTTAAATAAAAACTTTACATTACAAAGACATGTCTGTTTCCCCAGACGTCATGTATTTTAATGCCTCCCAACATTCCTGATTTATGTACATTTAATCTTTTTTACAACAGACCAATCCATTACTTGACCCATGCTTGTTAAAGGGCATGTCCACCCCTTGAAAAAATGTTGTTATATTGTAGGACTTCCTCCCCCAGCCCAACCGCTATAATGAATTTTCAGAAAGTCCCCGGACTAATACCTTCCCCCCCTCTTCCTCCGCCGTACTGCCCGGCTCTCCGCTTGCATGAAACTGCAAGCAGGGGGCTGAACTGCAGCCGCATCCCTGATTGGCTGAGAGGCAGCCAATCAGAGACGTGGCTGCCGTCTGCACACTAGGTAAGTAAGAGTTTGGGTGACTTCTGAAAAATCTATTATAGCGGTTGGGCTGGGGGAGGAGAGAGCTACTATATAACCAAGGGGATTACACAAGGGGGAGGGAGGAGAAAACGGGTGGACAGGGAGGGCTGCTTTGAGCATGGCAAAATTCTCGGAGAGAGACAGGAGAGCAGAGTCCTATATGGACTCTGTCAGGCCTGGTGGCCAGTTTCTGGACTTTGGAGGGGCATAGCAGGGCAGCCATTTGGAGCAGGGATGTAGGTAAGGATTTTATTACACTACAGAGTGGGGCCAGTAGTGGGTTAAATTATAGTTTTGGGGTGGACATGCCCTGTAATAAGCCATATCCTTGATCCATTCTAAACAAAACATTATAAAACAGGTTGAATTAACTATTCCTGTGTGTGTGTTTGAGTTTGTATTTAGCAATATGTACATATACACATTTGTGTTTATAGCAATAACCCAGGGTTATGAGCAATTTACAAGATTATTCATCATTGACTAACATTATTCTATGCTGTGTATACAGCTATATAGAACTGGACTAAAGTAGATCCCTAGATGGTTATGTACATTTATATTTCTGTTCACTAATTCTCTGTAATAGATTTTATTATACAGATGGCCTTTTTAAACAAAGGAAATAGATGTCCTGAAAGGCTCTTTGCTTTTAATTCACTAATTTTGCAACAGTTCGGTCACACGCACTCATCTGGGGAGCATTCAGCTGAGAGCATGAATCATGATATCTTAAAAATACTGCTCCATCTGTGAACCATTTTGCAATCCAAAATAGCACCCAGCTTACCCATCAATGGGTATTTCCACAGATTGCGCAAGACATAACTGCTTTATGCATGGAACACTTGGAGACCTGATTTATTCTGATACTTAAAATATAAAGGTTTCAGACTTCCCATTCATTCTCAGTCACTTACCAATCACAATTAGATAACATTTGCTTGTTAATCAGAATTAAATAGCCAGAAATCTTGATTTTCTGGCTGCTTTTCTTTTACGAGCTGTGTAATCACTTTTTGCTTGTACATTTTAAGATAAATGATAAATACTACAGTGTTTGGAAAACAAAATCAATAGGAAACTACAATTTGATGTAAACTGTTATCAATGGTCAGAGCAAATATTTGTTTGCGGCGGGCTAGTTCAAAGCCTAATCTGGGGGTCCTGAAAGGCCATATATACTGTATATGCGCTGTCCAGGGGTGCTGGACAGAAAACATTACTAAAACCCCTTACTAAATGGTGGCCCTGCACATTTATTTCAGCTTAATAGTTTTAAAGGGCATCTATAGTGGGAAAATGAACTTTTTTTTCTTTCTTTCCATGTGTTCTATAATTCCCCACAACCCCCAGAGTGTCACACTTTGTCCAGATCCCTCTCTATCCTGAGATACACCAGTTAGAAGAATACGTGATTGCATTCCTCTACTCCTACTTGGACTGTAAATCAAATCCCGTGTCGTGATCCCCCCTCCCTGCTCTGTAATAAACATAGGGATAACAGCATTAGCGGGGGAGAGAGGTAGCTTTCATGGTAGATATAAGGCTGCACTGGCCCCCCTTCTTCACTGATTGATGATGGGTCACAAAGAGAGAGATCGTAAACTGTACTGTTCTCCTTCTTCAGTGTCTCAAGGACAGCTTACTTTCTATTGGCCACTGTGCGAGGGTGTGTTTTTCAGGATGTTGAACTTTTAACTCCTACTGCCATAAGCTTGTCGGTTAGCCGGAGTTGAGACATGGAAGAGGTAAACAGAGGTGAGGGGGAAGGGGAGAGTGCTGCACACCGATCTGGCACCATGGTTAAACAGAGTCACTGACATAGATAGGATTAAGGCAGCACAGAGTACACGAATTTAACTTTGCAAAGGGCAATGTGTTTTTTTCACTATAGATGTCCTTTAAACAGAATTGTTGCACTTAATGGACAACTACTGTAAAAATTGACTTTTAAAAATAAAAATGCACATGGGCAGGGAGGAAGAATTGATTATTGTTTCATTGAAGATCCACCGAACATACAGTTTTCATCTGCCAGGTTAGTGCTCTGGGCCCTCCTGCATTAAGATAGTGCTGAAGCACTCAGCAAGCTTGCAGAAGCAGTTTTCTTCATGCTGCCGTTTATCATAGAAATTATATTGGAAAGTAGAAAGTACCAATCGTATCTCCCTGCCCCAGGTACTTTTATTTTAACTGTTTTTGAAAAAAAAATATGCTTAGTATGCTCATGTAAGGATTGTAGTTGGCACTGCAAAAAATCCTAATATGATGCTTATGTTAAAACTGCATTTAATAATTGCACCGCCTGCCTAGTGAAGGGGGCAGCACTGACTAAAGCAGGAGTATGTTGAGGGGTATTAATCTAGTGTTTTGCTCAAACACCTGTCTATATCTGTGGTGTTCAGTTAGATAAACTGGAATTGAAGTAAGTTCTTGAAGAAGATTTGCTTCAAGTTCAGTTGATCTAATTGAATACAAAAGATATACCATGACCTGGATGAATGAGAACCATCACAAGACTTTTATTTAAGTATTTTTATAATGATTATCCAAGCCACAAAAGACAGAAAGGAACAAAGATTTACATGGCAATATTGTTCTTACTATTATTAGGCCTGCACCTGTAGCAAAGGATAGAAAAATGTTTACATTTGATATTATTATAAATATATACAGTGAAGGAAAGAAGTATTTGACTCTTGCTGATTTTGTATGCTTGCCCTTTGAAAAGAAATAATAGAATGTAATGGTCGGTTTATAGTAGCTGTGAGAAGGAGAGAATAACAACAGCAAGAAAAGAACCTCAAAAGATATCTGTCACAGAAGCAATCAATCAATCAGATTCCAAACTAGCACCATGGCTAAGGCCAAAGAGCTGTCAAGGATGACAGGGAAAAGGTTGTATACCTACATATGGCTGGACTGGGCTACAAGAGTATTGCCAACCATCTTGTGTGAAAAGGTGACAACAGTTGCAGCAATAATTTGCAAATAGAAAAATACACAATTATTGTCAACCTCCATGCAAGTCTCACCTCGTGTAGTAGCAATGATCATGAGAACGGTGACAAAGCAGCTCAGAATTACACGGAGGGATTTCAATGTCAATGATCTCAGGGCAGCTGGGACCATAGTCACAGAAAACAACTGGTACACACTACATCGTAAAGTACTAAAATCTTGCAGCTCCCGCAAGGTCCCCTGCTCAAGACAGCACTAGTATAGGCCCGTCTGCAGTTTGCCAACAAACATCTGAGTGTTCCAGAGGATAATTGGGTAAAAGGGTTGTGACAAAAATCAAGTTATTTGGCATCAACTCAACTTGCCCTGTTTGGAGGAGGAGGAATGTGCCTATGACCCCAAGACCACCATCCCCACACCATGGAGGTGATGATGTTATGCTTTGGGGTGTTTTTTTGCTAAGGGGACAGGCTGATGCCAGGCTGATTCCAAACATCAACCTCAAAACCTTACTGACTTGAAGAGGATCTGCAAAGTTAAGTGGGACAACAAGAGGTTTGCCACCAAGCACTAAGCCATCTTTTGCATCAAATACTTTTTCCACTCCTTACAATGCACATTGATCTCTGAATTTTGTTTTTGAGGTGTTATTGTTATAATGTCTTTGACAGATACAGTAATCCTATCATTACAATTATAGACTGGTAATTTATTTGACAGAGGGCAAACGCACATATAACAGGGATCAGAAACTTATTTCCCTCACTATATATATACTATTCATCATTACTCTATATGAAACCTTGGTGACTCATAATTTCGTTATATTTAATTGGGAGAATTGTTCATTTTGCAAAAAGTGTAGGGGCAAGGAAATATAATGAAGATATACTTTAACATGGCTTTAGAAGTGGGTGTGGCAAAATGTTGGTGGTGCGCTGAGCTCCACACTGTCCTTAATAAACCTTTCAGATTTCCTTCTTTGAAAATTCTGTGCCCCTGATTCCTTTCAATTATTTCCCTGTGTATTAGATCTCATGTCCCCTAGACAGTCAGTCAGCCAGCCAGCCATTCCATACAAGCTACTTCTGAGATGCCCCTCATAACACACACACCTCCCGACCTCATGATGAAGCTTCCAAGAAGTGGTTTGCAGATTTGACCCACTCCATTCCCTCTTCTGGTGCCCATACCACTAAGTAACCTTCCTTCCTCTTCCTCTGAACACTTTCCCAGAGCTCAAATAAATGCTTTGCAAACCACAAACAAAAGTTAGCAGCAAAATTTTAGTTAATTTTTTCCCCTTTTTGAATTTTATACAAACCATGTGCAATAACAATATTTTACAGTTTAAATGACTTATGTGTTATGACAGAAATAGGAGCATTACCAAAACACCACATTGCTGTTAAATACATCTTGCATGCAGCCTGACTGTAATTAAAACTTAAAAGAACAAAAAGCTTTTATTGACTGAATTAATATGAATCCCTGTTTGTTAGTGTTTAGCAAAAAGTAAATGAAAGAACGGGGTAACTTTTCCTGCTGAAATAGAATTTTAAAGTGATTTATATGCTCTATTGATTTAAACCATTTAAGTCACCAGAACATAAAAGCATAATCAGTTTAACTCAAAATAGGAATTTTAATGAAGTTAACCTGTATTTATATGGACTGTTACTATTGCACCGATTATGTACTGGATCTCTCCCTATCTGCAAGATAGATTAGCTGCCCTTTCTTGACAGTGCTTCTTCTGTGTAAAGAATCAGGGCACACTCACATTATGCAATTTTAACAACTACAGCCCTATTAGCAAGTATCTGCAGCCACTCACATAGTTAAACGATCAGTTAGCCTCACACTGCCACCGTAGCCTATTCACCAGAGGCTGCGTGGCTCTCTGCAAGGTTTTTAATGCTAGTCTCTGGGGAATCTCATTTGGGGTGATTTGTCCAGAGCGCCTGCGGCCCAATAGTGTTATATACCTTCATGTTACCGGCCATTTTCCCTAAATGTTGCAGCAGTTGTACGCAGTGTCTATACAAATCTGCAACCTTTCGGTATTCCTCTAGAACTTTTATCAAGCATAATATCAGATTGCACATTGTCAATAAAGTTTTTTGAGAAGACCTTTGTAGTGCACTGGAATTTTATACATTGTTTTAAGATCAATTTGAAATGCGAGTAAACATTTCCACTGATTATTTCCCTTATTATGCTGACATTAGATCGCAATATCGTATTACGTTTGGGAAAGTGATTTTTTTAAGTCGATTGGTTAAAAGATCATAAGTATTTTTTGCTTAAATTTAAATGTAATGTAACCTACAACAGATGACATTAGACCTGTCAAAATAAACTTTAGCTATAAATGTTCTCACTTTGGCATTATCAATAATTTCCAAATATGCCCTGAAGGGACTTACCTGACTCGGTCCTTGACGCCTAGGGGCGGCCCCCTCTCCTGTTTCCAGCAAACACAGGAGCAGAGGGCCTCTGCACTGGCAGCCACTCTATCCTGATCGCGCCTTTACTGACAGCTGTAACCAGGAAGTGGAGTGGCCATCAGCCACAGAGGAGGAGCGGCAAGGAACCGGGTCAGATAAGGAACTTCAAGTGCATCTTTGGAAAATATTAATAATGTGAAAGTGGGGGTTGGAGAACAATTGTTGCCAAAGTTATTTTTTGACTGGACATGCCCTTTAATCACCAAACAAATTGAATGTCGAACAATATGTATTGGTACATCTACATACAATTAACACTGTATATCTGTCCATCAAAGTTCGGTTTGTTTACAATCGCAATTACGATCACAAAGCCTTTAGTAGTGTATGGTACCTAGAGACTTTTTGCTTTAATTATATTCATGTTCATGCACAATTAGTGAGATAAATCACAATTGCCAATATGGCACTGACATAATCCAAATCTGTACCTATCTAGGCAACTAACCTAATGTGGATCTGAAAGGGGTAGCGCTTTTCAAAAGAAGAGAGTTTGGGCACACAAAAAACAGTAGTAGATCAGAGGAACATCATCAACCAGTTCCCATTTTCAACTGAACAATGTTGGATGGAATTCACCTACAAAAGTTCATTATTATGAGTGGTATGGAATAGGACATTTAGACATTACACTTTGATTAAGGGATAGCTAAAGGTTAGAAACAAGCACGGTAGGGGGGCAACATACACACCCCAGAATAAAGGTATTTCATTTAAGTTATTTCTCCTGCATTGCTGTCAGTCCAATGGTATGGAACTGCCTAACCTTTTGCTCTTTCAAATACAACTTTTTTTAAATTCATATTGACTTCATATATCTTCTAAAACTGTATGTAAAAATGATATTTACCTTTTTCTGTGCCCTGCTTGCTTACTGCAAACATTCTCTTTACCAAACATACAATGAGCAGGTAGCCATATTGTCACTCTGACATCTTCCCTCACACACATCTGCCAAAACAATAGCTTGTTAAAAGTTTTGAAATGGGCTGCAAAGGAGGTTGGGGACGTGTAAAGCTGGGTACCACATGAAAGATCTAAAGATCACACTCCGAACAGACATGAGCATTCTCCCTATGTAAAATAGGGGGGACGCTTGAGACTGCAAATTTCCCTCAGCCACTTTAAGTTCAGGGAGACTACCAAAGGAAATGTTCGGTTATTTCCGAGCATTGCAAAATATGCTGAAAACGACTAATTCTGGGACAATGATTGGTAAACTAGACAGCCAAATGCTGTGGTAACCAGCGTTCACATTGCTGTAATAGGGATGAGAGGACTATGTTACCCATATACTTAGTATATTCCTGCCCTATTTGTTATTGCACATTTACACTTTATGTGGATATATAAATGAAGTATAAAATTTATACTTTAAGGGGATATATATATTTATATATATATATATAATATCCCCCTTATATTATATAATATATTTATATCTCCATAGGAGATTGCATTGAGTTTTTAGGAGCTACCAATGTGGTGGGGGTATAGGATATTACACATAGGAAAGTTGTATCTGTATGTGTGTACTATCTCACTATTACCATTTAAATGACCATCACTAAATGTATATAAAATTTAGCACTGACTTATATTAGGTACAACACAAAATACATAAACTTACCAAATACCATTATTCTCCCGTTTTCTCTGTATATTTGTTCTCTGTATTAAGCTATGGAGACTGTATTATGCTACTGATAGTTTTGATTTAAATCCTCCTGTCCTTGTACCTGCAGATGAAATTCCCCAATTAGACTCAGTAGCTCTTCCAGGCCCAATTGCCAAACCTATTTTTAAATCTGATCCATTTGATGGGGAACTAGGGAGTGGACTGATTGGCTAAACAATTTGAATTGGCAGCCACTATTAATGGTTGGGATGAAGGTGCTTGCTTGCAAGTCCTTAGCCTATTGCTTAGTGGTAAAGCCAGGCAGGTATACCAAGGATTTACTGTAATACTGAAATAAAAAGCAGTTATCACTTATTAAAAATTGTTTGAAGCAACTTTTTTTCAATTAGATCTGTGAAAGGATAAATCCATTTCTTTAGGTAAACTGGGTGAAGAAATGTTTGTTTATACAATAGATTATTAGGGAAATGCTATTACAATAACTTGATGCTGTGAGGTAACTTCTGTTATAATATATGAGGTACCATCACCACTTGCCGGTGGAATACTAATAAGTATTAACCTAGCATGTTTAGTTTCAACTACACAGTGTAGCAGGATTGCCTGGGTCTACTCTCAGACCTGCAGATTATCCTATTTGGTTCCTCTGGAAGCTGGTGACTGTCTGAGTAATAGTTAAAATATACCTGTGTAAAGATTCTATATCCACTATATCCACACATAGCAAAACATACACACACATATTCCCTTCTGGAATATGAGAGTGTTGCAGCCTGCATCTTTTTTCTTTCTTTTCCTCACAGAGGATTCTTAATTTGTCCAGTGCCCTATCAAGGTTTTTTGTGTGTGTGTGTGTGTTATATATATATATTATAATATATATATATATATATATACTAGCAAATTGTGCCCGTTGGTGCACAATGGAAATTATGTGTGTGTATGTTTTGCTATGTGTGGATATAGTGGAATAGAATCTTTACACAGGAATATTTTAAACTGTTCCTCAGACTGTTAGACAGTCACCAGCTTCCAAAGGAACCAAATAGGATAATCCTGCAGGTCTAAGAGTAGTAGGTAATCCTGCTACACTGTGTGGTTGAAACTAAACATGCTAGGTTAATACTTATTAGTATTCACCACGGCAAGTGGTGATGTACCTCATATATATAACAGAAGGTACCTCACAGCATCATGTTATTATAATAGCATTGCTCTAATAATCTAACGTTTAAACAAACATTTCTCATTCGCAGTTTACCTAAAGAAATGGATTTATTCTTATATACTGTTTTATACAGATTAATTGAAAAAAATTGCTTCAGAGCAATTTTTAATAACTGATAACTGCTTTTTATTTCAGTATAACCGTAAATCCTTGGTATACCAGCCTGGCTTTACCACTAAGCAAAAGGCTAAGTACTTTCAAGCGATCACCTTCATCCCAACCATTAATAGTGGCTGCCAATTCAAATTGTAAACCTGGATCAGGTTTACAAAATAGGTTTGGCAACTGGGCCTGGTAGAGCTACGGAGTCTAATTGGGGAATTTCATCTGCAGGTACAAGGACAGTAAGATTTAAATCAATACTATCACTGTATTAAGCTATGGAGGCTGCTACTGATAGTATTGATTTAAATCTTACTGTCCTTGTACCTGCAGATGAAATTCCCCAATTAGACTCCGTAGCTATGTCCAGGCCCAGTTGCCAAACCTATTTTTAAACCTGATCCAGGTTTACAATTTGAATTGGCAGCCATATTAATGGTTGGGATGAAGGTGATCGCTTGAAAGTCCTTAGCCTTTTGCTTAGTGGTAAAGCCCGGTGTATACCAAGGATTTAAGGTTATACTGAAATAAAAAGCAGTTATCAGTTATTAAAAATTGCTCTGAAGCAATTTTTTCAATTAAATCTGTATAAAACCGTATATAAAGAATAATCCATTTCTTAGGTAAACTGCGAATGAGAAATGTTTGTTTAAACGTTAGATTATTAGAGCAATGCTATTATAATAACATGATGCTGTGAGGTACCTTCTGTTATAATATAGAGGTAACACACCACTTGCCGTGGTGAATACTAAAAGTATTAACCTAGCATGTTTAGTTTCAACCACACAGTGTAGCAGGATTACCACTACTCTTAGACCTGCAGGATTATCCTATTTGGTTCCTTTGGAAGTGGTGACTGTCTAACAGTCTGAGGAACAGTTTAAATATTCCTGTGTAAGATTTTATATCCACTATATCCACACATAGCAAAACATACACACACATAATTTCCATTGTGCACCAACGGGCACAATTTGCTAGTTTATATATATATATATATATATATATATATATAACACACACACACACAAAAACCTTGATAGGGCACTGGACAAATTAGAAATCCTCTGGTGAGGAAAAGAAAAGAAAAAAGATGCAGGCTGCAACACTCATCATATTCCAGAAGGGAATATGTGTGTATGTTGCTATGTGTGGATATAGTGGATAGAATCTTTACACAGGTATATTTTAAACTATTACTCAGACAGTCACCAGCTTCCAGAGGAACCAAATAGGATATCCTGCAGGTCTGAGAGTAGACCCAGGCAATCCTGCTACACTGTGTAGTTGGAACTAAACATGCTAGGTTAATACTTATTAGTATTCACCACGGCAAGTGGTGATGGTACCTCAATATTATAACAGAAGTTACCTCACAGCATCAAGTATTGTAATAGCATTTCCCTAATAATATTGATAAACAAACATTTCTCATTCCCAGTTTACCTAAAGAAATGGATTTATCCTTTCACAGATCTAATTGAAAAAAAGTTGCTTCAGAACAATTTTTAATAAGTGATAACTGCTTTTTATTTCAGTATTACAGTAAATCTTGGTATACCTGCCTGGCTTTACCACTAAGCAATAGCTAAGGACTTGCAAGCAAGCACCTTCATCCCAACCATTAATAGTGGCTGCCAATTCAAATTGTTCTAGCCAATCAGTCCACTCCCTAGTTACCCCTCCAAATGGATCAGATTAAAAATAGGTTTGGCAATTGGGCCTGAAAGGCTACTGAGTCTAATTGGGGAATTTCATCTGCAGGTACAAGACAGGAGGATTTAAATCAAAACTATCAGTAGCATATACAGTCTCCATAGCTTAATACAGAGAACAAATATACAGAGAAAACAGGGAGAATAAATGGTATTTGGTAAGTTTATGTATTTTGTGTTGTACCTAATTAAGTCAGTGCTAAATTTTATATACATTTAGTGATGGTCATTTAAATGGTAATAGTGAGATAGTACACACATACAGTACAACTTTCCTATGTGTAATATCCTATACCCCCACCACATTGGTAGCTCCTAAAAACTCAATGCAATCTCCTATGGAGATATAAATTATTTATATAATATAAGGGGGATATATATATATATATATATATATATATATCCACCTTAAAGTATAAATTTTATACTTCATTTATATATCCACATAAGTGTAAAGAAGTGTGCAATAACAAATAGGGCAGGATATACAGTAAGTATATGGGTAACATAGTCCTCTCATCCCTATTATCAGCAATGTGACGCTGGTTACCACAGCATTTGGTGTCTAGTTTACCAATCATTGTCCCAGGAATTAGTCGTTTTCAGCAGATTTTGCAATTGCTCGGAAATAACCGAACATTTCCTTGGTAGTCTCCTGAACTTAAAGTGGCTGAGGGAAATTTGCAGTCTCAAGGCCCCCCTATGCTTTACATAGGGAGAATGCTCATGTCTGTTCGGAGTGTGATCTTTAGATCTTTCATGTGTGTACCCAGTTTACACGTCCCCAACCTTCCTTTGCAGCCCATTTCAAACTTTTAACAAGCTATTGTTTTGGCAGATGTGTGTGAGGGAAGATGTCAGAGTGACAATATGGCTACCTGCCTCATTGTATGTTTGGTAAAGAGAATGTTTGCAGTAAGCAAAGGGCACAGAAAAAGGTAAGAATATCATTTTTACATACAGTTTTAGAAGAATATGAAGTCAATATGAAATTTAAAAAAAGTTGTATTTGAAAGAGCAAAAGGTTAGGCAGTTCCATACCATTGGACTGGACAGCAATGCAGCAGGAGAAATAACTTAAATGAAATACCTTTATTCTGGGGTGTGTATGTTGGCCCCCTAACGTGCCCTTGTTCTAACCTTTAGCTATCCCTTAATCAAGTGTAAATGTGCTAAATGTCCTATTCCATATACCACTCATAATAATGAACTTTTGTAGGTGAATTCCATCCAACATTGTCAGTTGAAAATGGGAACGGTTGATGATTCCCTGATCTACTACTGTTTTTTGGTGGTCCTAAACTCTCTTCTTTTGAAAAGCGCTACCCCTTTCAGATCCAAACATTAAGGTTAGTTTGCCTAGATAGGTAAGATTGGATTATGTCAGTGCCATATTGGCAATTGTGATTTATCTCACTAATTGGTGCATGAACATGAATATAATTAAAGCAAAAAGTCTTAGGTAGCCATACACTACTAAAGGCTATTGTGATCGTAATGCGATTGTAAACAAACCGATACTTTGATGGACAGATATACACGTGTTAATTGTATGTAGATGTACCAATACATATTGTTCGACATTCAATTTGTTGGTGATTAAAGGGCATGTCCAGTCAAAAATAACTTTGGCAACAATTGTTCTCCAACCCCCACTTTCAAATTATATATTTTCCAAAGATGCACTTGAAGTTCCTTATCTGACCCGGTTCCTTGCCGCTCCTCCTCGTGGCTGATGGCCACTCCACTTCCTGGTTACAGCTGTCAGTAAAGGCGCGATCAGGAAGTAGAGTGGCTGCCAGTGCAGAGGCCCTCTGCTCCTGTGTTTGCTGGAAACAGGAGCAGGGGGCGCCCACCTAGGCGTCAAGGGACCGAGTCAGGAAGTCCCTTCAGGGGCATATTTGGAAATTATTGATAATGCCAAAGTGAGAACATTTATAGCTAAAGTTTGATTTTGACAGGTCTAATGTCATCTGTTGTGAGGTTACATTACATTTAAATTTAAGCAAAAAATACTTATGATCTTTAACCAATCGACTTAAAAAAATCACCTCCCAAACGTAATTACGATATTGCGATCTAATGTCAGCATAATAAGGGAAATAATCAGTGGAAATGTACTCGCATTTCAAATTGATCTTAAAACAATGTATAATATCCAGTGCACTACAAAGGTCTTCTCAAAAAAACTTTATTGACAATGTGCAATCTGATATTATGCTTGATAAAAGTTCTAGAGGAATACCGAAAGGTTGCAGATTTGTATAGACACTGCGTACAACTGCTGCAACATTTAGGGAAAATGGCCGGTAACATGAAGGTATATAACACTATTGGGGCCGCAGGCGCTCTGGACAAATCACCCCAAATGAGATTCCCCAGAGCTAGCATTAAAAACCTTGCAGAAAGACACCGCAGCCTCTGGTGAATAGGCTACGGTGGCAGTGTGAGGCTAACTGACGTTTAACTATGTGAGTGGCTGCAGATACTTGCTAATAGGGCTGTAGTTGTTAAAATTGCATAATGTGAGTGTCGCCTGATTCTTTTACACAGAAGGAAGCACTGTCAAGAAAGGGCAAGCTAATCTATCTGCAGATAGGGAGATGACCAGTACTAAAGTCTGTGCAATGTAACAGTCCAATAAATACAGGTTAACTTCATTAAAATTCCTATTTTGAGTTAAACTGATATGCTTTATGTTCTGGTGACTTAAATGGTTTAAATCAATAGAAGATATAAATCACTTTAAAATTCTATTCAGCAGGGAAAGTTACCCCGTTCTTCATTTACTTTTGCTAAACACTAACAAACATGGGATTCATATTAATTCCAGTCAATAAAAGCTTTTTGTTCTTTTAAGTTTTAATTACAGTCAGGCTGCATGCAGAGTATTTAACAGCAATGGGTGGTTTTGGTAATGCTCCTATTTCTGTCATAAACACATAAGTCATTTAAACTGTAAAATATTGTTATTGCACATGGTTTGTATAAAAATCAAAAAGGGGAAAAAATTAACTAAAATTTTGTGCTAACTTTTGTTTGTGGTTTGCAAAGCATTTATTTGAGCTCTGGGAAAGTGTTAGAGGAAGAGGAAGGAAGGTTACTTAGTGGTATGGGCAATCCAGAAGAGGGAATGGAGTGGGTCAAATCTGCAAACCACTTCTTGGAAGTCATCATGAGGTCGGGAGGTGTGGTGTTATGAGGGGCATCTCAGAAGTAGCTTGTATGGAATGGGCGGGGGCTGACTGACTGTCTAGGGGGACATGAGATCTAATACACAGGGAAATAATTGAAAGGAATCAGGGGCCACGAATTTTCAAAGAAGGGAAATTGAAAGGTTTATTAAGGACAGTGTGGAGCTCAGCCACCACCAACATTTTGCCACACCACTTCTAAAGCCATGTTAAAGTATATCTTCATTATATTTCCTTGCCCCTACACTTTTTGAAAATGACAATTCTCCCAATTAAAATATAACGAAATATGAGTCACCAAGGTTTCATAATAGAGAATGATGAATAGGTATATATATAGTGAGGGAAATAAGTATTCGATCCTCGTTATTTGTGCGTTTGCCCTCTGTCAATAAAATTACCAGTCTATAATGTAATGATAGGATTACTGTATCTGTCAAAGACATTATAACAATAACACTCACAAAAAAAATTCAGAGATCAATGTGCTGTAATGAGTGGAAAAAGTATTTGATGCAAAAGATGGTTAGTGCTTGGTGGCAAAACCTCTTGTCCCACTTAACTTTGCAGCATCCTTCAAGTCAGTAAGGTTTGAGGTTGATGTTTGGAATCAGCCTGGCATCAGCCTGTCCCCTTAGCAAAAAAACACCCCAAAGCATAACATCATACATGGTGGGATGGTGGTCTTGGGGTCATAGGCAGCATTCTCCTCTCCAAACAGGGCAAGTTGAGTTGATGCCAAAATCTGTATTTTGTCACAACCCTTTACCCAATTATCCTGGGACACATCAGATGTTTGTTGGCAAACTGCAGACGGGCTATACTAGTGCTGTCTTGAGCAGGGGACTTGCGGGAGCTGCAAGATTTTAGTACTTTACGATGTAGTGTGTTACCAGTTGTTTTCTTAGTGACCATGGTCCCAGCTGCCCTGAGATCATGACATTGAATCCCTCCGTGTAATTCTGAGCTCGTTTGTCACCGTTCTCATGATCATTGCTACTAACGAGGTGAGAACTTGCATGGAGGTTGACAATAATTGTGTATTTTTTCTATTTGCAAATTATTGCTGCAAACTGTTGTCACCTTTTCACCAAGATGGTTGGCAATACTCTGTAGCCCAGTCCAGCCATATGTAGGTATACAACTTTTCCCTGTCATCCTGGACAGCTTTTGGCCTTAGCCATGGTGGCTAGTTGGGATCTGATTGATTGATTGCTTCTGTGGACGATATCTTTTGAGGTTCTTTTCTTGCTGTTGTTATTTCTCCTTCTCACAGCTACTATAAACCGACCATACATTCTATTATTTCTTTGTCAAAGGGCAAGCATACAATCCGCAAGGAGTCAAATACTTTTTTTCCTCCATATATATTTATATATATATCAAATGTAAACATTTTCTATCCTTTGCTACGAGGGCAGGCCTAATAATAGTAAGAAACAATATGTTCCTGTAAATCTTTGTTCTTCTGTCTTTTGTGGCTTGGATAATCATTAAAAATCTTAATAAAAGTCTTGTGTGATGGTTCTCATTCATCCAGGTCATGTATATCTGTTGTATTCAATTAGATCAACTGAACTTGAAGCAAATCTTCTTCAAGAACTTTACTTCAATTCCAGTTTATCTAACTGAACACCACAGATATAGACCGTGTTTGAGCAAAACACTAGATTAATACACCCCTCAACATACAGTCCTGCTTTAGTCCAGTGCTGCCCCCTTCACTAGGCAGGCGGTGCAATTATTAAATGCAGTTTTAACATAAGCATCATATTAGGATTTTGTTCAGTGCCAACTACAATCCTTACATGAGCATACTAAGCATATTTTTTTTTCAAAAAAAGTTAAAATAAAAAGTACCTGGGGCAGGGAGAACGATTGGTACTTACTTCCTTTCCAATATAATTTCTATGATAAACGGCAGCATGAAGAAAACTGCTTTCTGCAAGGCTTGCTGAGTGCTTCAGCACTATCTTTAATGCAGGAGGGCCCAGAGCACTAACCTGGCAGATGAAAACTGTATGTCGGTGGATCTTCAATGAAACAATAATCAATTCTTCCTCCCTGCCCCATGTGCATTTTATTTTTAAAAAGTCAATTTTTACAGTAGTTGTCCATTAAGTGCAACAATTCGTTTAAAGGACATCTAAGTGAAAAAAACATGCCCTTTGCAAAGTAAATTCGTGTACTCTGTGCTGCTCTAATCCATCTATGTCAGTGGACTCTGTTTAACCATGGTGCCAGATCTGTGTGCAGCACTCTCCCTTCCCCCTCACCTCTGTTACCTCTTCCATGTCTCAACTCCGGCTAACGACAAGTTATGTGCCAGTAGGAGTTAAAAGTTCAACATCCTGAAAAAAACACACCCTGCACAGTGGCCAATAGAAAGTAAGCTGTCCTTGAGACACTGAAGAAGGAGACAGATCAGTTACGATCTCTCTTTGTGACCCATCATCAACAGTGAAGAAGGGGGGTCAAGTGCAGCCTTATATCCCATGAAAGCTACCTCTCTCCCCCTGCTAATGCTGTTATCCCTATGTTTATTACAGAGCAGGGGGGGGGATACGACACAGGGATTTGATTTACAGTCCAAGTAGGAGTAGAGGAATGCAATCACGTATTCTTCTAACTGGTTGTTCTCAGGATAGAGAGGGAATCTGACCAAGTGATGACACTCTGGGGGTTGTGGGGAATTATAGAACACATGGAAAGAAAGAAAAAAAAGTATTTTCCCACTATGATGCCCTTTAAAACTATTAAGGAAAATAAAATGTGCAAGGGCACCCATTTAGTAATGGGTTTTAGGAATGTTCTTGTCCAGCACCCTGGACAGAGCATAACAGTATATAGGGCCTTTCAGGACCCCCAGATTAGGCTTTGAACTAGCCCGCCGCAAAAAAATTTGCTCTGACCATTGATAATAGTTTAACATCAAATTGTAGTTTCATTGATTTTGTTTTCCAAACACTGTAGTATTTCATTTATCTTAAAATGTACAAAGCAAAAAGTGATTACACAGCTCGTAAAGAAAAGCAGCAGAAAATCAAGATTTTTTGGCTATTAATTCTGATTAACAAGCAAAATGTTATCTAATTGTGATTGGTAAGGGCATGAGAATGAATGGGAAGTCTGAAACCTTTATATTTTAAGTAATCAGAATAAATCAGGTCTCCAAGTGTTCCATGCATAAAGCAGTTATGTCTTGCGCAATCTGTGGGAATAACCATGATGGGTAAGCTTGGGTGCTATTTTGGATTGCAAAAATGGTTCACAGATGGAGCAGTATTTTTTAAGATATCATGATTCATGCTCTCAGTGAATGCTCCCCAGTGAGTGCGTGTGACCGAACTGTTGCAAAATTAGTGAATTAAAAGCAAGCCTTTCAGGACATCTATTTCCTTTGTTTAAAAAAGGCCATCTATAATAAAAATCTATTACAGAGAATTAGTGAACAGAAATATAAATGTACATAACCATCTAGGTAATCTACTTAGTCCAGTTCTATATAGCTGTATTCACAGCATAGAATAATGTTAGTCAATGTGAAATAATCTGTAAATGCTCATTAACCCTGGGTTATTGCTATAAACACAAATGTGTATATGTACATATTGCTATAAACAAAAATCAAACAACCACAACAGGAATAGTTAATTCAACCTGTTGTATAAAAATGTTTGTTAGAATGGATCAAGGATATGGCTATATTACAGGGATGTCACACAAAAACTATAATTAACCCACTACTGGCCCCACTCTGTAGTGTAATAAAACCTTACCTTACACCCTGCCACAATGGCGCCCTGCTATGCCCCTCCAAAGTCCAGAAAACGGCCACCAGGAGCTGACAGAGTCCATATAGGACTCTGCCTCCTCTCCTCCAGGAGAATTTTGCCATGCTCAAAGCAGCCTCCCTGTCCCACCCGTTTCTCCTCCTCCCCTTGTTGTAAATCCCTTGGTTATATAGTAGCTCTTCCCCCAGCCCCAACGCTATAATAGATTTTCAGAAGTCCAAACTCTTACTTACCTAGTGTGCAGACGGCAGCCACGTCTCTGATTGGCTGCCTCTCAGCCAATCAGGGATGCGGCTGCCAGTCCGGCCCCCTGCTTGCAGTTTATGCAAGCGGAGAGCGGGCAGTAAGGCGGAGGAAAGAGGGAAGGTAAGTAGAGTCCGGCGGGACTCTGAAAATTCTATTATAGCGGTTGGGGCTGGGGGAGGAAGTCCTACAATATAACAACATTTTTTTAAGGGTGGACATGCCCTTTAACAAGCATGGGTCAAGTAATGGATTGGTTGTTGTAAAAAAAAGATATAAAGTACATAAATCAGGAATGTTGGGAGGCATTAAAATACATGACGTCTGGGGAAACAGACATGTCTTTGATGTAATTTATTTAAAGCAAACTGCGCTGGTTATTTTGTCGTGCGCTGAGAGACCTAATATGCCTGCAAGAGGGCAGAAAGAAAACAAATGATGTTCAGGGTGAGATGAGTCTTTTTGTTGCTTTACTGAGACAGTAAACAATGAACACATAAGAGTGCAGTAACTCCAAACGCTATAATTTTTAGGTAGTACTGATAATCTTTGAAGGTTTAAGCAGGCTTAACTCATGTTACACAGTTTATCAGCACATTCTATCTTATGGAACACAGTAGTAGATCAATAGAAACTTCTGAAAAAGTTTGCTCCTGTCTACCCTTCTTTACTTCGCAGAAGAGATCTTAGCCATGTGTGTGTCAGAAACCTAAACAACCTAATGACTTATACTGGATTTATAAATGTAAATAAGTTGTTTGGGAAGAGCCTGGTGTGAATGGATTAACAACTAAGGGTTCATCAGGATGGGAGTCTTCTTGTTTTTGCACCAGCCCTCCATTCTTCTTCTAGTCCTTGGTAGTCAACTTCTCGCTACGTTTAATTATCTTTCCTTCAATTTGACTGGTAGAATGATCAGCTATTGGTCAGTAGTGTCACCTACTAATGCCGATATTTTGTGTACACAGCCTTACAACTTGAAGAGGAGGTGGCAAACTCGCAAGCAGACGTCCTTTAGCAATCTTACAGGAAGGGGGACCTGCAGCTAAAGTTCAAACTTGCCGATAAGCAGTTATTACTGTGCGGTTGGACTAGCCCCACCCTGGATAATTGAAGGGGGCCAAAAACAGCTATAGATGAACATGAAGAAAATACTAATTTTTTAGCCTTTGGCTAAATGTACAGATGCTAGATAATTGTCATCTGAAAACAGGGCTGAGGGATCATTCTCAGCCCACACCGATTTTGTTATCCCCCTTGCTCTACTACCCCTTTCCATAGGCTACTACCACCGCTGCAACTGCTCCGCTCATAGCGCCCATGGTCCACTGTGCAGCCTGTCTAGATAGGCATTGCTCACCATGCAGCCCTGTTCGTATAGGCTATTCCACCGGTGCGCTGTCTGTATAGGCATGTCACTATGCAACGCCTGTCTGTATAGGCATTGTTCCCCGTGCAGCCTGTTGTATAGACATTGTTCACCATGCAGTCTGTCGTATAGGCATTGTTCACCATGCAGCCTGTCTGTATAGGCATGTTCCGCTGCAGCCTGTCTGTATAGACATTGTTCACCATGCAGCTGTCTGTATAGACATTGTTCACCATGCAGTCTGTCTGTATAGGCATTGTTCCCGTGCAGCTGTCTGTATAGGCATTGTCAGCATGCAGCTGTCTGTCATAGGATTGTTCACCATGCATGTCGTCTGTATAGGCATTGTTCACCATGCAGCGCGTCTGTATAGGCATTGTTCCCACTGCTGTACAGCCTGTCTGTATAGATGTTCACACTGGAGCTGTCGTGTATCGACATTGTTCCCCGGCAGCCTGTTGTATAGACATTTCCCATTCAGCATGTTTATAGACATTGTTCACCATGCAGTCGGTTGTATAGGCATTGTTCACAGCAGGCTGTCTGGTGGTGACACCTGAGGAGCCATAACAGTATGGGCGAAATGGTGAAACACGTGTAGGTCGGGAGGGCCTCCGTAGTGGTGTCGGTTAGCTAGGTGCAATCTTATGGAACTGAAGTCCCGAACTGGTGTATGAGGTAACTGCCGGTACACGGGGTATTTGGACTGTGACACGGACTCCAGAGGTGGACATATCGGGTGAGTGTGTGGTCCGTCCGTGGGGATCGGTAAGTCGGACTTGGCTTCTCACGACGAGTCCCGAGTAGCGTGTTTTTCACAGTATTCGTGTGGAGCTTTTGAGACACATGCTACGTAGAGCTTTCCTTATGTTTGATACACCGGGGACGCCCGGTTTATTGTTGTTGTTGTTAATGTGTATTATGTGTGAGGGGGGATATCTGTGTGAATCCAATAATCGTATTTTTTATTGCAATTTGGCAGTGTGATGCTATTGTAGGGGGGACTTTTTGGGATGGTTGGTGATTTTTCCATGTTCCTAGTTCTTTATATTTCTCTTGTATATTGTTTTTCCCGAGCACCCCCATACAATGTAGTGATCCACGGCTGCTCTATAAGTAGTGCACTGTTACCATAAATTGATAGCGTCTGTATAAGGATTCCCGTGCAGCCTGTCTGATAGACATGTCCCACCTGCAGTACTGGTTGTATAGCATTGTTCACCATGCAGCTGTCTGTATAGACATTGTTTCATGCCACTGCAGCCTGTCTGTATAGGCACTTGTTCACATGTGCGTTAGGTCCCTGTATAGGCATTGTTCATCATGCAGGCTGGTCTGTAAGGCATTGTTTCCCCGTGCACGCTGTCTGTATAGACATTGTTCACCATCAGCCGTCTGTAACATTGTTACCATGCAGTCGGTCTGTTAGGCATTGTCACCATGCAGTCTGGTGTAAGACATTTCACATGCAGTCGGTTGTATGGCATTGTTCAGCATGCAGCCTGTCTGTATAGGCATTGTTAAAATAAAGTTGAAAAGTCATTAAAACTAACAAGATGGAACTGACTCAGAAAACATTTTTATCTTCGAGGGTGTTTGTCGCAGAGATACAGATGATGCGCTATTAGGGTGGAAAGTTGCTTTTGATGTGTCTGTAATCACAACCTACAGTATGGCACAACAATGGAACTGGTTTCTGTCCCGCACAGGAAACCTGCCAGAGCATAGTTCTCCCATTCATGATGAGGGTTTCAGGCAACTGACCCTATAATTATCAGGTTTAACCTCATCCGTGGTAGAAGGCAGGACCTAAACTAAAATGGGGTATTTTGCTTTCAAGACAGTTGGGGTCATTTCAAAACCATTTCAGATAGTCAACAGTTTATGGTGTATGACACACAGTTTCCATTGCTAATATTCTGTTGTTGAGTGTGGAATCACCACAATTTGTTAACTCTTCATGATACTTTGCTGGATGCAGACCTAAGATAAAGCAGCAAGTTGCAGTGTGACAGCGACATTGTAGCAGTAATTCCAGTGACAGTAGATTAGTTTTACAGAGACACATTTTAGGCCACAAAGACAATGAAGTTCCAGTGGGCAAGATTCTAGACTCCTTGCTATTAATCAGATAGGAAGCCAGAGGCTGATCAGTGTTATTTCTATTTGTGTTATGTCCTTATTAATTCTTTCCATCTTCACTCATTATAATGCATTATTCTTCTCTGTAACAACAAATGTAACCAATTCGGATTTCAGATTTCCATGTAAAATAACGGGGATAAGTCTGAATCTGAATCAGCACTTTTTTCTTCGCCCTTCTATTAAAGGGTAAGTAAGGCTTAATTTAAAACTGACAGAAGATAATATTTACTTCATTTTCTATTTATCACACATTACACAGTCCCATTGGTAGGGGGGAGGAAGGCATGGCATTGAGTGCAGATTGGTTAATTAGCAAAAGTTTCTATATTTGATAAAATGTACATACCTTTTGCATTTTTTGAGTTATTCCGTCCAGATTATCCTATATAAAATACAGCAGTGTCCCACTGGGAGAGAGAAGGGAACACCCTTATGTAGGATCCTGAATGTTACTTACTGTTATTAAGCATGGCAATTAATTTTCCCACTATGGATGCCTTAAGCCATGGAAGCTTTTTATTTGCATGTGCTGAATAACAATGTAAGTAACGTTCAGGAACTACATGAGGTGCTCCCTTCTCTCTCCCAGTGGGACAAACTGCTGTAATATTTTATATGGAGATATCTTTAACTTTTTTTCTTTCTATCTCTTTTCTAATTTCCCAACCCCAGGTGTCTTTAATCTTCAGTTCCCCCCCGGTACGATGATTTACAATTAGAAGAAGAGTGATTTCAGTCCTATATCTCCACTTGTAATGTGAATCAGATCCCTGTGATGTGACCCTCTTTCCTGCGCGCAAATCCTGACCTCCTCCCTACTCCGTTTGAAGCTCGCACAAACACAGAGATAAGAGCATTAGCAGGGGGAGAGAGGTAGCTTTGGACTGCAAAGATAAGGCTGCACTCCACACCACCTTCTTTAAAGCTTTCATTGTTTGATGATGGGTCACAAAGAGGGAGATCGTGTTTTGCAGCAGTAAACTGTACAGTTCTCTACTTCTTCGTTGTCTCCAGAACAGCTTGCTTCCATTGATCACGTGTGTGGGTGTGTTATTCAGGAGGTTGAACTTTTAACTCCTACTGCACATGGAAGCTTGTCGGGCAGCCAGTGCAGGACCGCCATTAGAGGGGGTAAGGGAGTACTCCTGTATGGGCCCAGAGAAGTGAGAGAGAGGGGGAAAATTTCACCCTGCACTATTGCTTTTAGCGAACAACACAGGAGCTCTGTTCCTAGATGGAGAAAAGAAAGAGTGTGTGTGCTTCCTGGATTCCTGTGTCTGCTGCATGGTTCATGACTCAGTAAGTGGCTTTACTGTCTATGGGGTCTGCTTCTTGCCTCAACTCTTGGTCCTCGTGATAATCCAAAGCAGAGCATGTGGGAGTAATGTCAGTTATACTGAACCCATTTCTGTTGTGAGAATCCATGGGAGGTAGGATTTTTACTCCCTGTTTTACTGATCTGAAAGGCATCTGACAATGATCTTACTCTTACCCTCTTGGGGGGCTGCTGGTGCCAGAACATGTAGCAGTGATGACAAACTTTGTAACTTGTAAGAAACTACAACTGAGTTGGATAGTTGTATTCTCTACCATTGTAGTCCACGATTGGCCCAGCAGACCCCAAAACAAAAAAATTAGCAGTCACTGTCAGTGGTTTAAGAGCATTTGTGTGTGTGTGTGCTAAGTTTATTACCTAGTGCTGTCACGCCTCCAGTTCATTAGCCAGTGTAGTCAACCTCTAGTTCATTAGCCAGTATAGTCCAACCTCTAGTTCATTACAGTGTTTGCAGCCCTTCCAGTTATGCCAGTGTAGCAACCTCTAGTTTCATTAGCCAGTATAGTCAAACTCTTAGTTCATACCCAGTGTTGTCAGCCCTCCCAGTTCATTAGCCAGTGTAGTCAACCCTCAGTGTCATTAGCAGTATAGTCAAAACTCTAGTTCATTACCCATGGTGTAGCCCTCCTGTTATTAGCCAGTGTAGTCAGCCTCCAGTTCATTACAGCACAAATAGTGAAAGGACCACACACGCACTTCTGGCTAAAAACTTAGAAATATTCTATGTTATGGAGCTGCACACTGTCTCCGGACCGATTTACCGGCACCTCTGGCTTGCTTGGAGCGGTGGATCTGTGATTCGTGAGCCGAGATAGAAGCAGAGTCGGCGGCCCGGTGGAAGCGTGGAGTGCCAAGGCCAGGAGCGGTCTTCTGTTTGATTGTTGCAATGTTGTTCATCCCTCTAGTTCATTACCCCTGTATTCAGTTCTCCAGTTTATTACGCAGTGTAGTCAACCCTCTATCATTAGGAGTATAGTCAGCTCTCAGTTCATTAACAGGCCCAGTGTAGTCAGCCTTCCAGTTCTTAAGACAGTGTTAGTCATCCCTCCAGTCTTACTCAGTGTAGTCAGCCCCTCCAGTTCATTACTCAGTGTTAGTCAGCCCTCCCCGTCATTATCCAATGTTGTCGGACCACCAGTTAATAGTCTGTTACTGTATCTTAAAGATAGGTAAAGGTACAGGAGGTAAAGGAGCTATGTCTTACCTCCCATTCTTCAATTAGTGTAACAGGAGCAGTGGTGGATTACACTAGTGGGTAATTTTATATCTTCATCCCGGCTCTTGTTACATAATGAGTGAACTAACTCTTTACCAACATTATGCATTACAAAATACTGCAGGCAACAATGTTAAATGGGAATATGGTTTAAAATGGGTGTAACCTAAGCAACATGGGGTGTGGTCTTAAAGTGAGCGTGACCCAAAAAATGTTCACATGACCCGCTCTCTTCTCCCATTTTACGTTTTAAAATGTTGTGAGGTGATGCGTGTTGGTTGGTGCGTGTTATGGGGGCCAGAAATGTGCCAGAA
Organism: Hymenochirus boettgeri; assembly: GCA_019447015.1. NCBI lineage: Eukaryota > Metazoa > Chordata > Amphibia > Anura > Pipidae > Hymenochirus > Hymenochirus boettgeri. Next base: position 318,808,759 of record CM033469.1, read on the forward strand.
AATTCTGAGGCAGCCCTGAGCCAGCGTTTAACATGGAGAGGGTAACAGAGGGGAGGGGAGGGGAGGGGGAAGGGGGGGGTGGCCTGCAGAGAGAATCTGACACCATGGAAATCTGAGTCACTAAACGACGGTAGGAGAAAGAAGGCAGCACAGAGTACATTAATTTAATTGTGCCATGGGGAAATGTGTTTTTTTATATAGATGCTATCTACTTAACCTGTTGCCTCGGCAGCAGGTCAAGCCATGGCTGTTAGGCACCATACACATGGGAGCATATTTCATCTGATCAGGTCACAAATATCACAAAAAGGTTGGCGCAATATCAATAGGATGAAAATTTAGAAATATCGGCGGTGCATCGGTTTTTCAGTTGCCAGACTACCGATCGGTTTATGATCATGAGATCTTTTTATGTGTCTATATTACCGTAGATTCCAATTTGTGAAATGTACAAAGAATGAACAGAACAGCCCAGTGGAAAGATATTAGGATGTGCTGGTTCTGTTTGCAGAATGTCTTATGAATCATCTTGTCTGTGGTTTCAGACTAGGCTATTTCAGGTTATGGATGGTGTGGTGCTTGTCACTATGACATATAAGAAATGAGCCCTATTTAATTCCTTTGCAGTAATCAGTAGGTTGCTTGGCTATATGGTTGCTAATCCGATTGTGGAACTTCTGTTAAAGGGATTGTCCACCAGCAATCATAAATTTGGCTTGCTGTGTACTGTTACAAAATCTTACCTTTCTCTTCTGCTCCTAATGGTTGTCCTGCATAGCCTGATGAATGTCCAGGAAATGAAGAGTAGGAGCCTCCCTGTGTGCATCCCGTATCTACCTCTTCCTTGTTCCTTGATGAGTCTCATGAGCAGGGGAGCTTCCCTCCAGATCCCTCAGTGCTCTTCCTAAAATCAATTATCCTATAATGTGGGGACCCCCCCCCTCCAACCTTAAACGCCCGCTTTAAATGTTTAAAATCAGCCTAGAATAAACTTACCCAACCCTGTTTGGCTGCGCTCAGGTCCGGCCACTACTGTTTCCGTTCCAGAATAGTAATAGAGGCATAGGCTGAAGGAATAAAGGTGGGTAAGTCTGTTTCTGGGCCGATTTAAACTGGATTCATTCAATAAATAAGAACAAAACTAAAAAGTATAAAGTGAATCATCAGTATGTGTTGGTATAATATTCCATCACAACACAGTCCTTGCCAAAAAAGGATATTATTATTATTATTTTATTATTATAGCAAATAAATGATAGATTATATACAGTATATTAGTATTATATTTGCATAGATCTGTTGTCTCCATAAATAATCCTGAAAATCCAATATACATCTTTAAAATGTGTTAGGATTTTTTTTTTTACCTCGATAAATATTGTCTAGTTATGAGGAAGTTTATTGTGCTAAGAGATGAATTTATGTCTCATAAAATCTAACAGCTTTTCAGGATATCATGAATGTAAGTAGGGACACTTCCTCCACAGACCTCAGGCTCTGTTTTCTTTTAGAACTTGCCAGTGGTGGGGATGTTCCAAGCAGCAATTTGCCACTTCTCTAGAAATGCCATAAAAGCTGTTAATGATTTCCTTTGTGAATCGCTCTCGGCCCTGTACGCAATGTGGTAAGTTATCCTCTTCTCCAGAAGTGTTATCCTTCCCAGGGAAATGTTCAGCATATGGAATAAGATGGCCATAAACGCTAAGATTGGGCCCCACAAGTAAATTCACTTACTGCTGTAGAGATAGACTACAGATGTAATGGAAGCAAGATAGAATCACTTAGCTGAGGTGTTAGTGTGAAAGCCCTGGGCTCAGCACATCAATTTGATTCTCATTGCAGTGTAGATTCCTTGGGTTTTACTCTGAAGAGTTGGTATTTTGTTTTAGTAAATGTCCATTGGGAAGGTTTGGTGTCTTTCCGTTAATGATGTGCTAAGCAAGACCACAAGGAATGTTCAGAAGCTGATACTTCGCACACAGTAACAGTTAAGTTGGCCATAAACATTGCGATCCACAGCATATGTGCTGAGCAGATCACATTGGTATCTGCTCACCACCATGTGTGGGAACACAACACACTGGACCCGACCGATCCCAACAAGCGTATGGGGATTGGTCACAATCGGTATTGGCTCCTCTACTTAAAGTAAAGGGAGGGCGATGCCAACCGACAGAAATTTTCGGAGATCCACTACACACAAGTGTTAATAGGGTAAATCCCATTGTTCCCTGACGGTATTTACATTAACGTTTGTATTATGGATATATGCAACATGGTGTACTCAAATGTTCACTAACAAGTACCCACAGTTTGTACATGGCATACTGATGTTCCACTAACTGGGTACCCCACATTTTGTACATGGGCATACTGATGTTCAGTAACAGGGTACCCACTTATTGTCCTTGGTCCATAACTAAAGGTTCACATAACAGCCCCGTTACCAAAGATCCCCTTGTACCATCCGGTGTGTCCTGTCCTTGTACCTGCAGATGAAATTCCCCAATTAGACTCCGTAGCTCTACCAGGCCCAGTTGCCAAACCTATTTTGTAAACCTGATCCAGGTTTACAATTTGAATTGGCAGCCACTATTAATGGTTGGGATGAAGGTGATCGCTTGAAAGTCATCAGACAATGTAGAGATGAATACAACTTGCACATGACCTAGGAAATTAGTTCCCAAAATCTGACCTCCCAGACCACCAACAATGCATGTTTTTCCTTGCATACATATATTATATTGCCCAGCAAAGCATTGGGCATTATGGAAATGGGGAGGTCTTTCCGGTACAGTGCAGATTCTTACCTTTTGAAGTATAGACTATAACTAGGTCATTTCCCAGATTTTTTTTATTTAAAACCAGTTACTTAATTGAAGATGAAGACGTGCAGGACAAAGCATCATGTGAAAGCAATGTACACATACATCAAAAGAACATAATAACCAAATGAACCATGTGATACAGAGATTAATAACTACTGGTAAGTTTAGACTTGTAGAATTCCCGTTACCAGTAACTGATAGGTCTTAAACAAATCCTCTGTTCACTTTCGGTAATGTTAGTTTCTGTAGTTAAAGAAGTAACCTTGCAATAAAGAGAGCCGATACCAGCCTTTTCAGTCTTAAATCCACGTTAACCATTTACTCTAATGCTCCAAGGGTTATCACGGCTTTAAAAGCAATTTAATGGCGGCTGCGGCGGAGCACAAAAATAGGGTCACTAAACCAGTGCACCAGCCCAATAGCAGCTCTTAAGACTGAATTGTTATCGCCAGCAAATAGCTAGTGATCACAATGGTGTCCACTATATATTCCCTATATTATATAAAATATATTTATATCCATAGGAGATTGATTGAATTTTTAGGAGCTACCAATGTACCAATGAGGTGGGGGGTATATGATTTGGATAGTGTATATGTATGTGTGTACTATCTCACTGTTACCATTTAATGACCATCAGTAAATGTATATAAAGTATAGCACTGACTTATATTAGGTACAACACAAAATATACAAAATACATAAAATTACTTACAGAGCTGACATCCCTATTTGAACATGGTTTGGTCAAAATGGGAGGTTAAACCACACCCCTGGGTCTGCTCAATGTGAAAGGAAGTGTAATCCAGAAAAGGTTTCTGTCTCCTACACAGGATGTGATGTGTATTGTAATCGACATATACACCAAGGCTCCTTATATACCACCTCCAGCCTGCAGGTGGTGTCAGTGAGTGATAAAAGACAAGATATCCCTGCTCTCTATGGCTAGGAGGAGTGGAAATGAAAGTAAATTGTGGTGTGTGCTTTGGAGTGATATTGACTGCAACACCAGATCCTGTGTGTAAGATCCTGTTACCACCTGTTGGGAGGACAGATTATTGGACAGACAATTTACCTTATTGGATACAAACTCTGAGATAACAGATAAGTGTACACCAACTTACAAAGACACATAATATACAGGCCTGGTCAATATTCAAAGTGTTGCACCAAAGACAGGGACACCTTGATTACTGCAGTGTTGTGTGGGGAACCTGTTATGTGCACTGTCTGCTTGTGCCAGACCACCAGAGTAAGACACTGTGTGCATGCTACCCATAATCTCCATAAAAAGCATGATCTGGTACAAATTGGTGGCAGCGGTGCTGGTAATACCATTTATTCTCCCTGTTTTCTTTGTATATTTGTTCTCTGTATTAAGCTATGGAGGCTGCTACTGATAGTATTGATTTAAATCTTACTGTCCTTGTACCTGCAGATGAAATTCCCCAATTAGACTCCGTAGCTCTACCAGGCCAGTTGCCAACCTATGTTGTAAACTGATCCAGGTTTTTCCCATTCGAATTGGCAGCCACTATTAATGGTTGGGATGAAGGTGATCGCTTGAAAGTACTTAGCCTTTTGCTTAGTGGTAAAGCCAGGCTGGTATACCAAGGATTTACGGTTATACTGAAATAAAAAGCAGTTATCAGTTATTAAAAATTGCTCTGAAGCAATTTTTTTCAATTAAATCTGTATAAAACAGTATATAAAGAATAAATCCATTTCTTTAGGTAAACTGCGAATGAGAAATGTTTGTTTAAACGTTAGATTATTAGAGCAATGCTATTATAATAACATGATGCTGTGAGGTACCTTCTGTTATAATATATGACTGGTAAACATCACCACTTGCCGTGTGAATACTAATAAGTATTAACCTAGCATGTTTAGTTTCAACCACACAGTGTAGCAGGTACCTACTACTCTAGACCTGCAGGATTATCCTATTTGGTTCCTTTGGAAGCTGGTGACTGTCTAACAGTCTGAGGAACAGTTTAAAAATATTCCTGTGTAAAGATTCTATATCCACTATATCCACACATAGCAAAACATAACACACATAATTCCATGTGCACCAACGGCACAATTGCTAGTATATATATATATATATATATACACACACAAAAACCTTGATAGGGCACTGGACAAATTAGAAATCCTCTGGTGAGGTAGATGTGAATAGCCTTTGTTATATACAATATACCCACATATAAAGAAAAAAGATGCAGGCTGCAACACTCATCATATTCCAGAAGGGAATATGTGTGTGTATGTTTTGCTATGTGTGGATATAGTGGATATAGAATCTTTACACAGGTATATTTTAAACTATTACTCAGACAGTCACCAGCTTCCAGAGGAACCAAATAGGATAATCCTGCAGGTCTGAGAGTAGACCCAGGCAATCCTGCTACACTGTGTAGTTGAAACTAAACATGCTAGGTTAATACTTATTAGTATTCACCACGGCAAGTGGTGATGGTACCTCATATATTATAACAGAAGTTACCTCACAGCATCAAGTTATTGTAATAGCATTTCCCTAATAATCTATTGTATAAACAAACATTTCTCATTCCCAGTTTACCTAAAGAAATGGATTTATCCTTTCACAGATCTAATTGAAAAAAAGTTGCTTCAGAACAATTTTTAATAAGTGATAACTGCTTTTTATTTCAGTATTACAGTAAATCCTTGGTATACCTGCCTGGCTTTACCACTAAGCAATAGGCTAAGGACTTGCAAGCAAGCACCTTCATCCCAACCATTAATAGTGGCTGCCAATTCAAATTGTTCTAGCCAATCAGTCCACTCCCTAGTTACCCCATCAAATGGATCAGATTTAAAAATAGGTTTGGCAATTGGGCCTGGAAGAGCTACTGAGTCTAATTGGGGAATTTCATCTGCAGGTACAAGGACAGGAGGATTTAAATCAAAACTATCAGTAGCATAATACAGTCTCCATAGCTTAATACAGAGAACAAATATACAGAGAAAACAGGGAGAATAAATGGTATTTGGTAAGTTTATGTATTTTGTGTTGTACCTAATATAAGTCAGTGCTAAATTTTATATACATTTAGTGATGGTCATTTAAATGGTAATAGTGAGATAGTACACACATACAGATACAACTTTCCTATGTGTAATATCCTATACCCCCACCACATTGGTAGCTCCTAAAAACTCAATGCAATCTCCTATGGAGATATAAATATATTTATATAATTGGTTAAAAGATCATAAGTATTTTTTGCTTAAATTTAAATGTAATTAACCCACAACAGATGACATAGACGTCAAAATCAAACTTTAGCTATAAATGTTCTCACTTTGGCATTATCAATAATTTCCAATATACCCCTGAAGGGACTTACCTGACTCGGTCCCTTGACGCCTAGGTGCGGCCCCTGCTCCTGTTCCCAGCAAACACAGGAGCAGAGGGCCTCTGCACTGGCAGCCACTCTACTTCCTGATCGCGCCTTTACTGACAGCTGTAACCAGGAAGTGGAGTGGCCATCAGCCACAGAGGAGGAGCGGCAAGGAACCGGGTCGATAAGGAACTTCAAGTGCATCTTTGGAAAATATTAATAATGTGAAAGTGGGGGTTGGAGAACATTGTTGCCAAAGTTATTTTTGACTGGACATGCCCTTTAATCACAACAAAATTGAATGTCGAACAATATGTATTGGTACATCTACATACAATTAACACTGTATATCTGTCTCAAAGTATCGGTTGTTTACAATCGCAATTACGATCACAATAGCCTTTAGTAGTGTATGGCTACCTAGAGACTTTTTGCTTTAATTATATTCATGTTCATGCACCAATTAGTGAGATAAATCACAATGCCATATGGCACGACATAATCCAAATCTGTACCTATCTAGGCAAACTACCTTAATGTTTGGATCTGAAAGGGGAGCGCTTTTCAAAAGAAGAGAGTTTAGGGCACACCAAAAAACAGTAGTAGATCAGAGGAATCATCAACCAGTTCCCATTTTCAACTGACAATGTTGGATGGAATTCACCTACAAAGTTCATATTATGAGTGGTATATGGAATAGGACATTTAGCACATTTACACTTTGATTAAGGGATAGCTAAAGGTTAGAAACAAGGCACGTGGGGGGCAACAACACACCCAGAATAAAGGTATTTATTTAAGTTATTTCTCCTGCATTGCTGTCCAGTCCAATGGTATGAGACTGCCTAACCTTTTGCTCTTTCAAATACAACTTTTTTTAAATTTCATATTGACTTCATATATCTTCTAAAACTGTATGTAAAAATGATATTCTTACCTTTTTCTGTGCCCTGCTTTTACTGCAAACATTTCTTTACCAAAATAATGAGCAGGTAGCCATATTGTCACTCTGACATCTTCCCTCACACACATCTGCCAAAACATAGCTTGTTAAAAGTTTTGAAATGGGCTGCAAAGGAAGGTTGGGGACGTGTAAAGCTGGGTACACACATGAAAGATTAAAGATCACACTCCGAACAGACATGAGATTCTCCCTATGTAAAGCATAGGGGGGACGCTTGAGACTGCAAATTTCCCTAGCCACTTTAAGTTCAGGGAGACTACCAAAGGAAATGTTCGGTTATTTCCGAGCAATTGCAAAAATCTGCTGAAAACGACTAATTCCTGGGACAATGATGTAAACATGACAGCAAATGCTGTGGTAACCAGCGTTCACATTGCTGATAATAGGGATGAGAGGATATGTACCCATATACTTACTGTATATCCTGCCATTTGTTATTGCACCATTTACACTTATGTGGATATATAAATAAGTATAAAATTTATACTTTAAGGTGGATATTATATATATATATATATATATATAATATATATATATATATATGTGTGCAATATGGATCCTCTGCACACCACCAATATTCAGTCCACCCCCGGTGCATCCGAAAAGGAATACAAATCCTGACGACGGCCGCCCACAAGATGGCCGAAACGCGTGTGTTTTGTTTCCACGAGTTGATAAATCCTGTTTATTTAACGTGTGCTCCGACTCTTCAGTATGAGGTGGGACGTGTCTAAAGCCTGGGTACACAACATGCAAGATCTAAAGATCCACTCCGAACAGAATTGAGTATTCTCCCTAAAGTAAAGGCCATGGGGGGACGCTTGAGACTTGCAAATTTCCCTGCAGCCATTTAAGTTCCAGGGGAGACTACCAAAGGACAATGTGTCGTTATTTTCGAGCAATTTGCAAAAATCTGCGAAAACACTAATTCCCTGGGACAATGATTGCTAAAACTAGACAGCGATCTTGGTGGTAAACCAGCGTTACAATTGCGATAATTATAGGATGAGAGGATTATGTGTACCCAATACCTTAACTGATATATGCCCTGCCCGATTTGTTCTTGCACCATTGCACACTTTAAATATGTGGATATATAAATAAGTATAAAATTTCTACTTTAAGGTGATATATTATATATTATATAATATATATATTGACTATATATATATATATATATGTGTGCAATATGGATTTTCCCTCTGCACACCACCATTTCCGTCCACCCGGTCATCGAAAATGCATAACAAATCCTGAACGACGCCCCCCAAAGTGGCCGAACTGCGTTTATGTTGTTTGCCACGAGTTGATAAATACCTGTTTATTACCGTGTGCTCCGACTCGTTCAGGTCATGAATATATGTCTATCTCCATAGGAGATTGCATGAGTTTAGGAGCTTACCAATGTGGTGGGGTATAGGATATTACACATAGGGCACAAGTTGGTATATGATGTGTGGTACTATCTCACATTACCATTTAAAGACCATCACATAAATGTATATAAATTAGCACTGATTTATTAGGTACAACACAAATATACATTAAACTTACCAAATACCATTATTCTCCCATGTTGTTCTGCTGTATATTTGTTCTCGTATAAGCGAAGGAGACTGTATATGCTACTGAAGTTTTGATTTAAATCTCCTTGTCCTTGTACCTGCAGAGAAATTCCCCAATTAGACTCAGTAGCTCTACCAGGCCCAATTGCAAAACCTATTTTTAAATCTGATCCCATTTGTGGGGTAAACTAGGGAGTGGACGATTGGCTTAGAACACATTTGAATTGGGCAGCCATATGTAATGGTGGGAGCTGAAGGGGTGTCGTTGCAAGTCCTTAGCCTATTGCTAGTGGTAAATAAGCCAGGCAGGTATACCAAGATTGTACGGTAATACTGAAAAAAAAGCGAGTTACACTTATTAAAAATGTTCGAAGCAACTTTTTTTCAAGTAGGTCGTGAAAGGATAAACATTTACTTTAGGTAACTAATGGGAATGAGAAATGTTTGTGTATACAATAGATTATTAGGGAAATGCTTATTACAATACTTGATGCGGGTGAGGTTAATTCTGTTATAATATATGAGGTACCATCACCAACTTGCCGTGGTGAATACTAATAAGTATTAACCTAGCATGTTTAGTTTCAACTACACGCGTGTAGTGCAGGATTGCCGGGGTTACTCGCAGACCTGCAGGATTATCCTTTGGGTCCCTGGAAGCTGGTGACTGCCTGAGTAATAGTTTAAAAGTATACTGTGTAAAGATTCTATATCCACTATATCCACCCACATAGCAAAACCTTACACACCCCATATTCCACTTCTGGAATATGAGATGTGTTGACAGCCTGCATCTTTTTTCATATGGTTATTGTTATATCAAAGGCTATTCACATCTACCTCACCAGAGGATTTCTAATTGTCCAGTGCTATCAAGGTTTTGTGTGGTATATATTATATCTTATATATATATATTATATATATATATAAATAATAAATAAATAAAGACCTGCTTTATTAATATATATATATACTAGCAAAATTGTGCCCGTTGGTGCACAAGGAAAATTTGTGTGTGTATGTTTGTAGTGTGTGGATATATGTGGATATAGAATACTTTACACAGGAATATTTAAATGTTCCTCAGACTGTTAGACAAAGTTAACCAGCTTCCAAAGGAACCAAATAGGATAACCTGCAGGTCTAGAGTAGACAGGCAATCTGCCACACTGTTGTTTTTAAAACTAAACATGCTAGGTTAATACTATAGTATTCACACGGCAAGGGGGATGGTACACTCATATATTATAACAGAAGGTACCACAAGCATCATGTTATTAAATAGCATTGCTCTAATAATCTAACGTTTTAAACAAACATTTCTATTGCAGTTTACCTATAAAGAAAGGATTTATTTTTATATACTGTTTTAACGATTTAATTGAAAAAAAATTGCTGAGCAATTTAATACTGATAACTGCTTTTTATTTCAGTATAACCGTAAATCCGGGTATACCAGCCTGGCTTTTACCCACTAAGCAAAAGGCTAAGTACTTCAAGCGATTCACCTTCATCCCAACCATTAATAGTGGCTGCCATTCAAATTGTAAACCGGGATCAGGTTTACAAAATAGGTTTGGCAACTGGGCCTGGGTAGAGCTACGGAGTTCTAATTGCGGGAATTTCATCTGCAGGTACAAGGACAGGAGGATTAAATCAATACTATCGGCTAGCAGCCTCATAGCTTATACAGAGAACAAATATCAAAGAAAACAGGGAGAATAAATGGTATTACCAGCACCATGCCACCAATTGTACCAGATCCATGCTTTTATGGAAGGATATGGGTAGCATGGCACACAGTGTCTTACTCTGGTGGTCTGGCACAAAGGGAGACAGTGCACATAAACAGGTTCCCCACACAACATCTGCAGTAATCAGAGGTGTCCCGTTCTATGGTGAAACACTTTGGAATATTGACCAGGCCTGTATATTGTGTGTCGTTGTAGTTGGTGTACCACTTATTGTTATCTCAGAGTTTGTATCCAAAAGGTAAATGTCTGTCCAATAATCTGTCCTCCAACAGGTGGTAACAGGATCTTACAACAGGTCTCTGGTGTTGCAGTCAATATCACCCAAAGCACACACCACAATTTACTTTCATTTCCACTCCTCCTAGCCATAGAGAGCAGGGATATCTTGTCTTTTATCACTCACTGACACACCTGCAGGTGGAGGTGGTAATAAGGAGCCTTGTGTGTATATGTCGATTACATTACACATCACACTGTGTAGGAGACAGAAACCTTCTGGATTACACTTCCTTTCACATTGAGCAGACCCAGGGGTGTGGTAACCTCCCATTTTGACCAAACCATGTTCAAATAGGGATGTCAGCTCTGTAAGTAAGTTATGTATTGTATTTTGTTGTTGTACCTATATAAGTCAGTGCTATACTTTATATACATTTAATGATGGTCATTTAAATGGTAAAGTGAGTAGTATAGACATAAATATACACACTCTTCCTATATGTAATATATATACCCCACCTCATTGGATAGCTCTCTAAACTCAATGCATTCTATGCGAGATATGGAGATATAAATATATTATGTATATTGTCGTGTTTCCAATAATGTTGTCCTCAACACAGGTGGTACACGGTCTTCACACAGGATCTGGCTTGTTGCAGTCAAATATACTAAAGCACACACCACAATTTAACTTTTTCATGTTTGCAACTCCTCCTAGCCATAATGAGCAGGATTCTTGTCTTTATGCGACTCACTGAACTCACTGCAGCTGAGGTGGTATATATACGGAGCCTTTGGTCTATAGTTCCATTACAATACACATCACATCCTGTTGTAGGAGACAGACACTTTTTTCTGGATTACACTTCCTTTCACATGGAGCACCCAGGGTGTGGTTAAACCTCCCATTTTTGACCAACCAGTTCAAATAGCGGTGTCCAGCTCTGCTAAGTAAGTTTATGTATTTTTGTATATTTGGTTGTACCTATATAAGTCAGTGCTACTTTATATACACTTTACTGAGGTCTGCTAAATGGAATCAGTGAGATAGTAACACACATTAAAAACACTTTCCTATGTGTAATATCCCTCCCTAACCCCCACCACATTGGTAGCTCCTACCAAAAACTCATGCATTCCTATGGAGATAATAAATATTTATTCACATATAGGGAGATATATATATAATAATATATTATATATATATAGATCATACTTGAGAGTTCGGAGCACACGTGGGATTTTTAG